>BSAI01000018.1:1884188-1951180 GCA_036245035.1 Adrianichthys oophorus
CCCAGCGTGACAGCGCGAGCATCTCCGCTGCTCTGTTCACAACTTTCACAACAAAATTTACATATATAGTTCATGAATTTCAATTTCACTTTATGAAATATAAAAAGTCTAAGGTCCAGGGTAAGCTATATGCTAGTACAAAAAAAAGCCATAATTAGCTTAAGAAGTTCCTGATCCCTGCACAAAATCATTGTCTAAACCTCTCATAGAAGTAGTAAACATAAATATTTTTATGAACATGGGTTTTACTTTAGTTCAATTAATAAATACTAAAATTTTCTACAATAATTTTTCCATGACAGGAATCTCCTTGGTTGGTACCCGCACTGTCACCTTTTAGGAACAAAATTGCACATCATGTTACGTAAACAATAATCGTTGACAAACAAATCGACTAATCGACTTTTAAACAGGACAATGAGATTATTAGATTCCAGGTTGGATGATGTTGGAGACTATTCACAGAATGACATGATCAGCTGTTTCTAACTCTGCTCATATGGCGGGTAATATGCTCACATCGGGAGTTTTCCTGATGGGATGGGATGTGCTGTGCAAACAACACATTGAACACACCCATCAAAACAGAGTTTGCAATAAATAGTGTGTTTTTGAATGCCTTCCTTCACTTGTAAAATGATCATGAATGTGTTTGTTTTGTGGAAAAATGAGAGCTCACCCATGTAATCAGATTACCCAGAGTACTACCCTATTAACCCTGGTAATTAGTCAGTGGTTTACAGATGGAATGTTCTGCTCCTTGATAGATGGCAGTGAGGAGGACCAGGGAGGGGAATCTGAACATCACGACAGCATCTTCAGTCGTCTGGAAGAGCTGCGCTTCAAGCTGGAGCAGCAGATGGGTTTTGAGAAGTTCATTGAAGCCTACAATAAGATTAAGGTTTTGAATTATTCATGACCTTTCTGTAACATGTTGAAGTGATGCCATGTGACCGGGCAGACACTTTTTTTTTCTTCTCCAAGGCTATTCATGAAGATGAAGATGAAAATATTGAGATGGGCTCCAGTTTGGTTTTCAGCATCCTTGGAACACAGCATCAACATCTGTACCCCAACATCCTCCACCTGGTGATGGCAGATGGTGCATACCAAGAAGGTGAGCGTGTGTTTGCTGCAAATCCTGATGTTGATTTGTATTGAGATTTAGATTTCCATAACATTGTGGATCAGTTAGATGATCATCTTTGAGTCTTTTTCCTCTGTCTCGTTTCTTCAGATTTGACAGGAGGAAATATTCAAACGCTGGTGTGACTTTAAACATGTTCATGTGTGAGCAGGGGCGGAGCTAGAACATTTTATATGGGGGTAGGGGAGGGGGGCACAAATGAGAACAGCAGAGTGAAAGGTCATCACAAATGAAAGGATCAAAGATACAAATTTCAAACTGTTTTATTGTTGTTATTAATATTAAAACAGCATTTCTTTTAGCTTGTTTTTAATGCTTCAAGAAGTTTTTATTGATGATTTCTTAACCTTTGTCCATAATGATACTAATATTGACTCCAAAATTGGGAGGACGAGTAGAGGGTCAAAGCTTTACTGTAGCTTCACCCCTGTGTGTGAATCTGTTAGGTTTTAAAAAGAATACTTTACACTACAGCTTCATAGTTTCAGTGATAGACTTTGCAGTTTGGGGAGTAAACAGTTATATGGGGTTCTCTGCAAAGGTAGTATCTTTACATTGTGTTAAACGTCTGTCAAAAATCTTTTTCACTGGTCCACTTTTAGACCGCATTAATCTCAAGAATCCAAATGTTTTGATAGGAACATCTATAAACTGTAATCACATTTAAATGTAAAAAATATATTTTATATCAAACTTTTTGGACTATAAGTCACACTGGAGTATATTATTTATTATTTTAAATATCCACTCCAGTAAAAATTTTATTTTTGGTGTTTTTAACATGTTCTTGTAGCATTTTTCTGTTGAAGGAAATCAACATTAACACGTCATTTCTGAGTATTTCTTTATTCACATTGCTGTTTACATTTCAATCTTTCAGGTAAAGATAAAAAAATGTCGTTTGAAAAAAAAATGTATTTGTAATGTAGAAAATACAATGAGTGAGCCACACGCTCTCTGCTCTGCTCCATTCTGATGCATCCATTTGCAGACAAACAGATCCGTGAACGTCTATGTTTTCCTAGTCTGAGCTGCAATCTGGATCAGAACTGTACGGCTGGATAGCTCTGATATTGCTCACCATTTTTGTTGGACAACTAATGTTAGCTTGGGGGTCTGAGGGGCTGTAAACTAGTGGGAGAGTGTGTAAACAATGACATGATAGAAAAGGAAGAGATGTTTACTCTGCGCCAACAGTTCTGCCCACAGCTTAGAGTTTCTTATGAACTTCTGCTGCTCTTCAGAAACTATGTCTCAGGAAACAACACAGGCTTTTGCATTTTGGCTAAAAACAACATAATCATAATTAAAAGACCACTGGGAGCACTTTTTTAATCAATCAAAAGCTGATCGGAGTGGGACTTTAAGGATGTTCTGCTTCCGACAGTCCTGCCCTCTTCATTCTGCCGTTCTTCAATGGCAAAAGCAAAGACAAAAATGTTCTGAGAGCGTTCCAATTACAATTTACAATTCCATTGAGTTTATGATTCTGATTCACTCTTGATTTATTTTTGAGAATTCCATTTAAAGCCTGTTTTGTGCTGTTATTCAAGATTTATAAACTAGTAAAATAAACAATGATTAGATTACTTAAAAAAACAAGAAAAGCAGCTAAAAACTTTAAAAGAGATCATTTAAACAGAAAACCTAAAGAAATGATTTGACTGTGGCCATGTTCCAAAGTTGGATCTCTGTTTTCCCAAAGTATTTCGAAGAATACTCACTGAGGTGTTCATCTTTGTCTGTCCTTTCTTTGTTCAAGACAATGATCTCTTCCTTTGTTGAACTTTGCCCTGACTTGCTGTTACACATCAGCCATCCTAAAAACCGGATCAGGTGTTGGTCGTGTTCTGGCTCCAGCTGACTTTAGATGGATGACATTACAAATGTTTGTTCCTAGAAAAGATCTGTTCCTGCGCTCAGAGGAGTAAACGCTGCAGCGGGAATAAAAATCTACATTTCTGTAAAATAGTTTTTTTTTTTAAACTGTTTTCTTTACTGATACATAAATAGTTCTTTGCAAACGTGTTGGTCGCACATTTCTTGTGTATCTCTAGTGGAATAGTTAGGCTTGCATGTTATTGGTTGCAGTTGTCTTTATGGAGTTCCAGCGGAAATAGAAGAAGGGAAGCAGAGCATTTTCCCTTTAGGAATGGAGCAGCCTTGAGATGTTTTCTCACAGAGTATCTCTTGTCTGACACTTTTTGTTTTCTATTTTTGTTGTCTTTCTGCAGAAATGAGGCACTTGTCAGATATCTCCCCCCAGCATTTGTTTCTAGATCTGTGACAATGAGTCGCAGCTTTCGTCCATGTCTTCTTCTCTTATATTTGAAGATATTTTTAAAGCAGTTTTCAGAACAGCAGTGGTCATTTTACCAAATATCTGCTAAATTAATGATCAGGATTCAACTTATTTCAAGTTCATTGCATCACCTCTATTGTGAGTAAATCTGATATTGATAGCAAACCGAAATATTCTATTTTTATTCAACATTTTCTTTTAGTTAAAATGTTTTGTGTTGGGAACTCAGTTTTAATTGAAAATTTTGTGTCATTTTGGTATGTAACAATTCACTTTTCCCACAATTGAGTTCAAATCTTGATTTTTGGGTCACGGTTTTGTTTCTGCTCCACATATAATTTGTATGTTACAAAACAAGTGTTTGTATGTTACTAATAAGCAAGTAGCAGTGAAGAAAAACTTTGGGTGAAGCTTTAGAATAAGATTCCCTAATAAACTGCTTATTTTCAACCTAAACAGTAGGGTGGCAGCGATTCACTTTCCATAGATCCAGTTACCTGCAAGTGGATGCAACAGAATGGAGTGGAGCAAAGGGCTTGTGGCCTGCTGATTGTACCACCAACATCACAGCTACAATCTCTTTCAAACTGCGTTTTTCCGTCTGCTCTTAGCAAAAATTTGAATAAAGAAATACTCAGAAATGAAACGCTGACCTTCATTTTCTTTATATGAGCCAAATGCAACAAGAATATGTTAAAAACACACTTTTCATCCGAGGGAGTCTTTAAAGTTTCTTTTGGAGCTTCAAACAATAAAATATTTTGGCAAACATTTACTTTTCTTGAATCAAATTGAGACTTGCCTAAACGCTCTCATTCTTCTAACTCTGTTAAATATGACTGTTTAGGTTTTTGTGTAAAAATGCAAACTCTTAAGATTGTTCTTGACATTTTTGTATAAATATTTCAGAAATGCACTGCATCATTTTGTCTGCAAAACTTTGTTAAAAGTGTTTGATGTTTTCTTTTAAGTCAACTGAGTTTAGCAGCACATTTCCATGAGGAGGCCAGTCTATTCTAGCAGAACGTTCTGGATGTCTTTCAGACAATGATGAAGAATGTTTTGGTGAGTGAAGCTGCTGGCAGCTGTGGACGTCTCATGTCTTCCTACATCTCAGTCGGTGGCCCCAGAGGGATCTATGCATGACATGTGGCAGCCTCACATGGAAAAGTGTTTCAGGCACACTTGCATGATGTTCACTGCAGCACTATAGACTGTATTTCACTTCAGGACGAGCACCGTTTCCCTGTTAACCTAAGTTCATTTCTAGCCTCTATGAACTTAATGAGGACTGTGTGTTCAAGTCACTTTTTATGGTCACTGTTTGGTTTCTGTTTTTGGCTCAGTCGGACTGACGCTTCATTTTGCCGGCGCTCTCTGCCTGTGCCCAGCTCAGTCATAACATCTGCAGAGAAACCTCTGCATTCAAGAACCAGGATTTACTCAAAAACCGTTGAACCTCCTTTTGTTACCAGAGTTTTCATCAGACCAGAACTAAAATGTACTGCATTTTTCACATTTTTACTGTCCTGTTTGTTGTGATGCTCTGTAACAGAATGTGAGCCCAGCTGGATTCAAATCAGTGTGTTGTCATGGAATCATTCTTTGAATAGATGCTACAAAGATTTCTTATTTTATTCTAAATTAAAACTTGTAAACATTTGTATGGAATAAAAATACCAATAAAAAACTGAAGGTATTTTTGTTTTGTTTTTGGGTTAATTTGTGTATTAATGGAATTTACACTAGAATCGTCTTAATCCTTTTAAAGGTTATAAATAAGATTGTAATGTAGTTTGTGAGAAGATTGCATGTTAAAAATGAGTTCCTGGACAGATTTGAAAGTGTTGCCAGACATTCAACCAGGCAATCTGGCATCTTACAGGTTTGTGTCCTGAATCCATGTGGACTGCAGCCCTTTGTTCCTATAGCCCACCTGATGTGGAGCATTTTGAACACCTTTCACCTCAATTCAAGCAATTATTGCTGTGTACCACAAATGAGTAGTACTGAGTAGTAGTTTTAAAAGTTCAGACAACAATGTTCATAGAATGAGCCCATCTTCTAAAGGCAGTGACAGGAGCACTAAAGAGAAAGAGGTCAGACCAGAATCTCAATCCAAATGAGTGCTAGAAAGGTTTTTTTCATGCATAAAACATGCTCTGCAGGGGATTTATTAGAGAAAACATGCATTTATCTTTCATGTGTCAACTAAAAATTCAATTGATACTGAATCAAATGACCTACCCGAGCTGTTGAGTATTTCTGTTTGAGTTTTAGGTGAGTCTGCGTCAAGCAGAACACTTGAACCGTACAGCAGATGATTTCTGTACAGTTTCTCTGCTGATTCAGTCTTTACATGTGGTTGATTGTCAACAGTCAAACAACAGTGAAAGCTCTAAACCAGCTCACTTTAAATATTCATGCTAAGTGATGACGGCCTGATCTCTTTATCAGTCTGCCGTAAGTCCCGCCCTGCTGACAGCATCTGATCATTTCACTCTTCTCTTTTCCATGAGAAAAACTGTTGCTTTCTCAAGGACAGCACAAAGGCAACAGACCCTTGGGAAAAGAATTCACATATTTTCACACACTCACACTTCGACCTTCCATAATGGTTGAGATTTATTTGATCCTGACTGGGATTTTTCTTTATTGTCTCGTAAAGAGAAAGCATGGCTCCCATAGATGTAAATGCTCTGCTTTGCTCATGTCTTTACAATAGTTTAAAATCCAAATGCCAAAAGTGAAGCAGGTTTATTTCTTTATCACATTTTGTGTACAAATATGATTCAAACTGTTTTACATAAAACATTCAAACAAACAACAAACGATATCAAAGGAGTGATCAATAAAATAAAGATGTAAAGTTAAAAAGAACTGAATTGAAAGTAATGTTAAGGTAGCAATGCAGATTTACATGCAATGTTTAACACAAACTAATCAATTGTAGCTGAGAACAGGTGGGTCTTTAACCTGGATTTAAATACTCTGAGTGTTTCAGCTGATCTAAGGCTTTCTGAAAGTCTGTTCCAGATCTGTGGAGCATAGAAGCTGAATGCAGATTCTCCATGTTTAGTTTGGACTCTAAGAACTGACAGCAGACCGGATCCAAATGACTGGAGAGGTCTGGCTGGTACATACTGGTTCAGGAAATCAGTCATGTATTTTGATGCTAAACAATTCAAAGCTTAATAAACCAGTAAGAGAACTTCTAAGTCTATCCTCTGGCAGATAGTGCAAAGACCTCAGAACTGGACTGATGTGGTCTACTTTTGCAGTCCTTGTGAGAACACGAGCAGCTGAGTTTTGAATAAGCGGCAGTTTCCTGATTGATTTTTTTTTATTGTCCCTGAAAAACGCTGTTATAATCGACTGAAGAACGCATGAGCTAGTATAACAAGTATGCCATAAACCAGGGGTCTGCAACCTGAGCCTCTAGAGCCACAAGTGGCTCCTTGACCTCGCTATTGTGGCTCTCTGGTTAAATAATCAAGAAATGTTTTTCATTTTAAAAAAGGAAGTATCTTTAACATTCCGAAAAGTCACCCTTTGTTTGACTCATTTACAAACAGCTGAGGCACACATCACTGTGCCAGGCACCTGACTACAGTATCCATAATGCTCCAGCAATCCATCAAGCAATGAGGCTTATAGATAACCAAAGTCGAACATTTTGACAGATTTTTGTGCACCACAGACGATCAGTCTGAGGTCAGTAACCACAACCAGAATTCGTACTTAAAGTGCACTGGATTGTAAGGCGTACGGTCTATTTTTGGACACAAGGAAATATTTTAAATATGCTACATGGTCCAAAAGTACTGGTCGCTTAGGTCGCTTAATTAGCTTGGATTTAATTTGAGTTAGATTTACAGATTTCTGGCTAAGATGCACCAACAATGGTGAATTAAACTGTGTGTAGTTTTTTCCTTAAATCACTGATGACATCACACTGTACTACTGGACTGAGGCGATCCTATGTGGTACAGCGCATCTTTTATTTTAAAAAGGAAGTCAAAAGTCACAAACTTTCTTATTTTTGTTTGTTTTATTTTTGCACAGATGACAGCATTTCATTTAAATGCTTCATAGTAACAATAACATAAGTACAAACCGGTGTTTTCTTTTTCTAAAGGGTGAAATAAGGCTTTGGGATTCTTATTGGGTTCTGATCAGTGAGAAATGGACCTGAATAGCTGTTTAAGTGTTGAAGGCTGTAGACCCCTACTAAAGCGCATGTACATGTAGTGTAGGAATTATACCGTACTAACTGAAAACCTCTTCAGCCTGAATTGGAAATTAAGTTTGCAACATCTAGGTAGTATATATATAAAGTAAACTTCAAGTATACTGCCTCACTTTTAGTGTAGACTAAGTATACTTTTAGTACACTGAAATACTTTTTGCTAAGATGATAGTAGGCTGATTTTGTGAATCATATTTTAGTAAAGTGAAGGAGTCTTATCAAAGTCAGGATTGTTGCTAAAAGCAGTCCATTTGAAGAAGTCGCTGTGCAACCTGAACGCTGCTCCTGCTGCTGCTAAGCCTCCTGCAGGCCTTCAGTCTGTAATATATGAGAGGTTTTAAAGAGGGTGACCTTTACTGTGAGGTCCATCCTGTCCTGGAAATGGAGTCACGTGTCTCATCAACCCTCCCTTGTTTTTTTTATTTCCCCAAAAGGCAGACCTCCAGATGTCCCCTCCACCATCAGCAGGTTGGTGCAGTTATTTTTCCCCCACAGGTGCATTCATTATGAAGGATCGTGGTCCATTTAGATGAAACTAATCATTCCTAATGCTCCTCTGAATAACATCAAAATGATCTCTGCTGAACTCTTCTCCTCAACCACCTCCGAGTCTGCAAAGCTCAAAAGTGCGTGATGATGCATAAGAGGCAAAGAGGAGGGCAGGAGGCGGAGGGCTGGTGTGCTGCCTCCGAACAGTGAGGAAATAGGACCCTGGAGCTCCTGGCACCCCCCCCCCCACGCACACACACACAAGCTCATGTGTGACAGAGGAGAGCCACCTTCAAATAAATCATCTTTATTGCTCCATTTTCCCTCCCTTGTTCCACTTGCAGCGCCTTCTGAGGGAGATCAGGATAAATCACATTTATTGTCTGGCGGCGTCTCATGTGACTCGTGTAGTGTTAAACTGTGACTCTGCAGTGAGAAAAGCCAAAGGTTCCATCCAAATGCCCTACGTTTTCTGCAAAAGATTCCCTTTGGAGAAGTCTTCCTGGGAGGCCGTTTAGTCTGTTTCTCCTTCAAGCAGCTCCTCTGTTTTTCTTCTGAGTCTGGAAAACATGCTCTGTTTGTGTTGTGTAGAACACTGTAACATCAACATCTTCAGCTCTGGTAGTAATTTACTGCTGAGGAATTAGTTTTATGTCACAAGAAAACAGAAGATGTGGCCACCAGATGTCTCTGTCCACCAACCAGCTCTTTACAAAGATGACAATAAAGAGCTGGTAGATGTTGTTCTTTTCTGTTCAGCTCACACGGCTGAGTCCAGCTCAAGAAAAAGTTGGGTTAAATAGCTGAGTTGGAAGAGAGACAGGAAGAACAAACTCAACAGAGGCATTTGTTGAGGTCAAGCTGCATTGATTTCAGATGGTGTGTTTGGGGAGGATATCATGAACATAGGTGATATTCCACAGCGTCTGCAGTGATATGCTGCCTCTCTGACAGCCTTACATGTCATTCAAGAATTCCGTTCAGCCCTTTTTACAACACTAAACGTTGCTTTCATGGGTGGCTCGGAAATAATCCTTTACCTCATTCCATTTTTTCTGGACTGTGGGACCCCTCACCATTGGGTCAGCCCCCCCAGCCCACGTCTTAATGCTCAGTGTCAAGAAGGGAAGCGCTGGGTATTATTATCCAAAGTGTATCTTATGTATGTATGCATTATCAAATGGACTAAACTGAAAACATTTCATGTTTACACACACACACACACACACACATATATATATATATATATATATATATATATATATATATATATATATATTCAAATATATACTGCCTCAATTTTGTGGTAAAAATTTGCTGAGGTGGGGGGGTGGATTTCTCCTCTGTCAGATTAATAAAGTTCAATTCAATACAACATTGCTGCTGTTTTCACTGTGTATTTTAATCTTTACTACATGATATTTTTCTTTCTAAAGAACTTTTGAGATCATTATTTTTTATAAACGTTCCTTCTGTGAAAAAGTAATCGAAACGACACAACAGTAATTTTTCTTTTGTCCCCTAATAATTAAACAAATATTTTGGCAAGAACTATATATATATGGCTGATAAATATTTTTTCCAAAACTTCCAAAATTTTTATTAAACACCACATTATTTGGCATCATATTAGAAAATTAATGAGGTGAATTCTGCTCACGGTAAATATAAGTTTAACATACATAAATATAAGTATATAAAAAAAAACAAATGTAGAATGTTTGTGAATGAATTCTAAAAATATATTTGGAATTGGTGAAGCCCCTGAAGGAACCAAAAATAAAAACAATATGTGGTAGACGAAAAACTTTTCTTTTGTATCTGTAATAATAAAAAATCAATAAAAAATAAAGTGTATTTCAATCATTTTATCACTTTGTTTGTAAAATCCGAATCAAACAAAAAGTGTTCCGAGTCTGAAGTGACATTGGGCAGCAGTGCTTGCGCGTCTCGATCATGTTCTCGACAGCGTTTCCGGATTTCCCAGCAGCCCTTGAAGCGCTCGCGCTCGAGCTCGCGCCCTCCCCCTCTCCTGCTCTTGTTCCAGCAGCAGCAGCGGCGGCGGCGCTCGGGCAGAACAGTGGAACTAGCATGGCGCTCCCGCGGCTTCCACGCTCCTTCTCATGTTAGAAATCATTCAAGTCCCCTCAAAGGTAGGTTTTCGCCTGGAGTGGCTGAAATGAAAACTATGTGGGTTGAACGGTCGTTCTTGTCGGGGTTACAGTTACAGATAAGTGGTGGTTGTAATTTGGGCAGGTCGCTAACTTAACGTTAGCTGGAAGGCAGGAAAAAATTAAAGCGACGGTAGAAGAAGTGTTTTGGAGGAGGTGAGCTGCATTTGCTGTTAGTCTGAAATAGGGTTTAAGTAAATAGAATGTTTCCATGTGTTTTGTTGAAATTGTTCTGATCGCTTTTGTTTTAAAAACTCCGTAATTATTAATTAAAATGGTTGTAACGTTCAATTAAGGCGTGTTTTTATTGTTACCTCTATGTAGATTTAAAAACTGGAATATTTGAGTCAATTAAACGATTGCAGCTGTCGCATCTTTGGTAAAAACACACGTTTTAATATGGTAAAGTGTTGCGTAATCCTCTGAGTGCTTTAAAACTCCTCTGTCAGTGTCGCATTTATAACAAACTTGTGTTTTCATTCCAGTCTTTGACATTATGATGGTGATTATCCGCTGTGGTTCCACCATAAAGTCTATTTAGCTATTAAGTACAATTTTCGGTTTCTGACCAAATTGGATGAAATTATCCTTCGTTTTCTTACTGATTACAGACCTAAAAAAGTTTCTTATTTTTCTTTTTAAATGTTAGATATTCCCTTAGATATACTTTTAGGTGATGTGTGAATCTGTCCAATCTTTTTGGGATACAATCATCCTGAACAGTCCCAGAATTCTTCCATATGTCATGTTTATTCTGACTTGTTTCTCCAGTGCAGTTGATGGTCTTTGACGTTTTCTCTGCAGCTGATGGAAAGGCCATGGCAATAGTCAAGGCATGGGAGTGACGTGATAGTCCTTGAGCTGCTTCGGAACTAAAGAACCTGGTGATGATTTTCTGAAGTGAAGGCAGAGGATGGATGAGTCCGTGTTGCTGGATTTGCTTGAGTGCCCCGTTTGTCTGGAGCGGCTCGACGCCACTGCCAAGGTTCTGCCCTGTCAACACACCTTCTGCCGAAGATGTCTCGAAGGCATCCTGGGTTCACGTGGCGAGCTCCGCTGTCCGGAGTGTAGGACGCTGGTAGAGTGTGCAGTGGATGATCTGCCGAGCAACATCCTGCTCGTGCGCCTGTTGGATGGCATCAGACAGAGGCCGCGGAAGGCTGGCTCCGGACCTGCAGTCTGCACAAACGGTACACCTGGAGCCATGGCCAGAACACCTGGGAATGGGACCAAGGACCAGAACGCCTCAGGAGCGCCAACTCAGCGAGCTCAGGCTAAGAGCACAGTTGTCCGGGTTAGTATGCCAAGGGGGGGGGTGTATCAGTTGAACATGCATTCATGCATTACTGAGCTGTTTCCCATTGTTAAAACAAAGCAAGAGACAATCTGCATGGATTAAAAACAACATGTCTGCTCTGTAATCTTTGTGGATTTTCAGTTGTGGGGGGTGTCATAAAGCCAGCCAGTTGACTAGGAGCCCAGCTTTACCATAAGCAGAGATTTACAGCAGTCTGGGATTTTGTTGCCAAGTAATTCTTGTCTGTGTCAACAGCAGACAGAGTCCTGATTAGCTTTTAATTGCAGCTATTGTCAGATATTAAAGCCTGTTGAGTTTTTCATTATTTGCTTGTCAGTCAGAGTGGGACCGCAGGGCTATTTTATCTTTTAATGCCAAGCAACCTTGTAAAATATATTCAGAGAAACATAGAAAACACCTCGCATTTTGACTTAGAAACCATGACTGAGAGCTGGAAATAAAACAAACATTAATACCCTTATATTTCTGAAGTGATATAAAGATTTGATTTTTGTTTCTTAGTTATGAAAAACAAAGATAAAGTAGTTTTGACGCTGTCTGACGTCTTACAACATAGTTGTTAGGTTGGGGGTACGAGGAGCGGTAAGCTAGGGGAGTGTGTTAACAGAGAACTCTCAGCAACGAGGAGGGGGAAAGGGCAGGGTTGCTCTGCTCCAATGATCTCGCCCACGACTCTGAGTTGAATTTCTAACAAACTCCTGCTGCTCTGCAGAAACAGTTTCCTAGAAAACAACACAAGTTTTTTTTTTCTTTAAAAACTGCATAATCTTAATTAAATGACCACTGGGAATATTTTTACAATAGATGATATGAGTAAGACTTTTTTAAAAGTCATCCGATCTTAAGTTATACTGCAAGTTTTCTCAAAAAGAGCTGGGTAAGACTTTTATCTGGCAGCCCTGGTCAAATTAATATTGACAACAATCAAGAACAATGTCGGGTGGTGTGCATTTTGGCTTAAAAAAACCCAGTGTTTTCTCTCTTTGCATTTTTTCTGAGTGAATGTTTGACTATGTCAAGTTCTTGCTAAGGAAAACAAAAATGTTTACTTTGCAATGTTTTAAATATGTTACTAATATGTTACTGTGTTTCCTGTTGTACTGAAAAGTCCCTCTGAAGGTGAACTACTAGCAGGTTTGCAGAGATGTATCCTTCTAAGATGCTTATATGTGGAAATATCAGTTGTTGGAGGGTCTTCCTCCCTGTTTATGACCATGAAAGACAAGTACCTGTTAACCTATAGGAGTGGGGCTGTTTTGAAAAAACTATCCAATTACTTTTTTGCCTGCTTAAGGGGGAGCACTGGTAATTGAGAACCATTTATTGCAGTTTACGCAGTTTTTTGCAAAACGCGTGTTGCACAGGCTAATATTGCAATGATGATACATTTTTTATTTATTGTGTATTATAACCTAAATCCCACCTGAGATGCTTCTAAAGAGTGAGAGCTGGGAGCAGAAGCTCTGCGGTGCCTTTTTGAGCGGCTTTGCCCCTCCATGATGAGAGGATTGGGTAGATGAAAAGATGTCAGGGACTTGTGTAGAATCACTGGAATTTCAAAGCGCTGATAATGTATCTGCCCAGCCATGCAGGTATGAAGATCAGAGACTTGGCTGTAAATGGTTGCTGGAGACCCACCTGGTTTGCAAAAGTATCACATCCCATGATGCCTGCTCATTTCAAAGCTGCTTGGAATTTCCCCTTTCATGAAAGGATATTTGTCAGAGGGAAAAAAATGTCCCTAGAAACGTCTTCAGTTTCACCCGTCATGCTGATTTTTCAGTGTGTGGAGGGAAACTGCTCATTCATGCATGCATGTAGGGCATTACATAAGTGTTTAGCTTGTTATTTTCTGTTTTCCCAGTTATTTTAACTATTGACTGTGCAGACATGGCACAAACTCGGTTGTATTGGGTCTGCTCTGCTGTCTCAAGGTACTGTGCTGATGACAGACAGGACAGGTGGGACATTTTTTGGAGCACAAAAGGTAAAGATCAAAGCTCCCGCAGGGCGTTGCCGCATCTAATCTCTGGTCAGAGCTTCATTTAGCCTGACCGCTTTGCTGCTCCTGGGTGACACCCTCAGTTTCTGTTTTCTTCCTTATCTGTCCCTGAGAGCTGGAAGCTGCTGCTCTGGTACTGTTCCACCTCTGATTCTTGTCCATCCAGATAATTGCTGGGATGGCAGAACCATCGGGGGCTGTCTGACTTATGCACAACAGGGTTTTGTTTCCAAGAACTGTCTGATCGTCCTGACTGTGAGTGTCTGTGCATGCGTGCAGATAGCAAGAGGTGTTAATTCAGACAGTGGTGTTGACTCCTCCCCTGTGGTCTCAGAGTTGCAGCAGTTGCTGCGTCCTGGTTTTTCTTTCAGGAGGAGAATGGAAGGTTGGTCTGCACTGTAATGTCGTCTGTGACTCACCTCTCACGTGGATGTTTTGTCTTCTCCGGATCTGACGCAGAATTTTTGTTCACGCAGATTGAAAACAGATTGCTTGGTGGTATTGTGTTTGAGAGTGAGTAAAGCCCTTTGAGCTGGGGAAGTCAAAGGTTGAGTAGTCACAGTGGGCAGAGGTCACAGCCGACTGAAGAGTAGGGGAAAGAATTGGAAGTTACTGTGGGTGTCTTCAGTTTTCATTGTGGTTCTCTGGAGAGTTGAGCCTAAACAGCTCAGAACAAAAATAGATGTTCTTTAATGGCCTTTTTCTATTTTTAATGTTGATGGGGGATTCAGACTGAAGGCTGCTGTTAGTTGGATACAGTCAGTAGCAGATAATTGAGGTTTGTCCTCTGGTGTCTGTCAGTGTGTGTGTGATGGGACACCATTCTCTCCTAACCTTTTGGGGATAAATTTAGGCAGTCTCTTTACTGATGATTGATTGGCAGAAGAAAAGCTTGTTTTTGTTATATGAAGGTGATTTATCAAGTGAAGGCAGTTTTCCTCTTTCAGTATTTCTCATTAACATCATGTCAACTGAAGTGAGGAAGCAGAATGCATCACTGTAACTTGGTATTACCTCTTATTACATCCCAAAACAGTCAAGTCCTTGCCTTATGTCGTGTTCACACAGATCATGACTCACATAGTGAATTTGCGCCTGCCTCCTCTGTTTTGACCGTTGTCCAAAAATGGGTCCAGACACGTAAGGGAGGAGCTACTGTCAAAAGTTTTAAGTTTTTAGCCTCATCACGACATGGAAGCATTGACTGGATATCTCATATCCAGTTTTTTGTGTCAACTGGATATCTCATATCTAGTCAATGCATGGAAGACATGGATGATGTTTTGAGATCAGATTTATTTATTCTGAAGAGTTCTATAAAAGCATTGGTAATCACGTCTCCATGTCTGGATTCATGAGATCATTCAGAGATTATCCCAGTACAGTGAGATTCACCATCTACTGCAGGAGCTGTATCTGAATGACAGCGCCTTCAGCGGTACTTCTGACTCTCTGTAATCCAGTTTGACGTCTTGCTGTCCCACATTGGCCTGAAGAGGCAAAAAAATATGAATAAATTGGAGGAACTTTTTTATTATTGTCTCCATTCAATTAACAAAAATATAAAGTTCAGGAGTAAAATGATCAGATTCTCCTCCATGTTGGTTTTTGACTTCACCCAATGATCACGTCATCTGTCAAAATTGAGTCCCTCACAGCAAGAACGCTCCGGTAGAAGTCCTGGCTAGGGGACTTGAAACAGAATCACCAATGGGGTACCTTTCTTTTTGGAGTGGGGATGTTCTCACTGTGCATGTGTGGGTTTTCTCCGGGGCACTCCGGCTTCCTCCAACAGCCAAAAACATGCTTCATAAGTTAATTGGTTACTTTAAATTGTCCCTAGGTGTGAATGAGTGATTGTGGCCCTGCAACAGACTGGTGACCTGTCCAGGGTGTATCCTGCCTTCGCCCACAAGTGGCCAGGTTAGGCTCCAGCAGCTCCGTGACCCTGAAAGGGACAAAACGGCTTTAGAAAATGAGTTCAGATATTTGAGCTATAATAATAGTGCGCTGTCAAATATTTGCCGCAGGTCCAAGTTTTCACCATGCAACCTGAAATGCTCTGTTGTTAGCTAGACTGCTGCGTCACTCCCAACTCTCAAAACGCACCCCAGGACCTCTGATCCATCTATACATTTACTTTAACATGTTAACTGGACGCACCTGACACACACATTGCATTCAGTTTGAATGTAGCTTTAAAGACACTGCCATGTGTTTTTTTGTTTTCCCACTTAGTTTTGGAAAAACCATTAAAAGTGGATTTAGGTCTTTATGTTTCTTGTAAAATTAAACGTTTTATTTGTGCTGCTCATCTGGACGTATTTTGTTGAAATTCCTGTGGATTTCCCTCTTCTTGAGGTCAGTGAGTAATGCTGGCCCTCTTTGATGACATAACTTTGTTGTTGAAGTCTTTCCTGTGTCTGACCCAAAGACTGTAAAAAACTCTAGACCACTCAACCCCTCCTCTCTCGTGTTCCAAAAAGGAAATACCCGATGGTTGCAAGAAGCCAAAATCCCATGGACTTCTATAAAGAAATAGATAGTTATTACTCAGTCATTTTATTTGTCAGAATAACCATTCTTGTGCTGATACGTTCTTCTTAACATGTTCTTTCTAATCCTAATTTTTTTAAAAGATATTTTTTCCTTATCGCAAGTTATTCAATTTATAAACTCACCAATCAGATCCCTTTGGTAAAAGCATGTGGTGCCTGCTGGCCCCACCTCGAACGTTTGATTTGACAGCTTCTCCTGAGTTTGCTTTCAGTGCGAGGGGTGTGGAGTTCAAACAAGCTGATTGGCAACAGTAGTTTCTCTAAAAACGTGACTCAGACCGACTTGGACCAATCACTGTCAACGGGTTGCAATATTAGTGGAAGACTATCAGGAAGTGATGGAGATGGCTCTGGCCTGATTTCACGAAGGCCAGAGGTAAGGTATTTCCTATGGGTGACGTCAACACCTTGTTTTGCCCAGTAAATTAATATATGTCAATGGTCTGACCTCTGCTGCATGCAGAACCCCCTCATTACACCCTCACACTAGCACAGGCTGAATTATTGCTTGCAGGACTCTGCTCTCCCAGCAGACAAGCCGGCTCTGGATTTCCCGCGAACATTTGCAGAGCTGCAGAGCAGCTGCGACCTTACGGACAGTCATGCAGAACCTTCAGAGCCACCGCCAAAAGCTGTATTTTATTTCCCTCATTTTTGCTCCAAGTACCTCCTCCTTTCTCGCCGTCTAAATCCAAGCTGGAGTCTCTTAAAGATCTAATGAGATTAGAGTTTATTGGACACCAAGTTAGCAGTGCTCCTTGTTCTCCTCTTATGGCTGCCTGCTGACATTCCTTCACAGGAAACTAAACTTTCGGTAAACCGGCAGCTTGTGTGCCTGCTGGTTTCCCTTCTGGTTCTCTTTCTATATTTTTCCTCTTACATCAGACAGTGGGATGATGCTGAAATATTCTTTCTTCTTGTTCATTTTTCAGCATATCCCGTCAGGTGTCATCATAGCAAATCAGCTTTCTCTGATTCGTACATGTAGTTTGGGAAGAAGAAGGGTTAGGCATTATTGTATTTTTTATTTAACAATATAGTTATTTCCATATCAGGCGATAACTATATATATCATAATATAAACCAAATAGCTATATTTGTCAAATTTTTATGCTCTGTTCCTCATAAGAGAAATATGTAATCATCGCCAGGTTGTTGACATAAATATTTATTTCCTATCATACTTCAAACAAAATAGATGCACTGAAGGATCATGGTGCAATAGTATATTTTTCAGATAACTAAGAAAAGGCATATATATTACAAACTGAAAATTAAAGCAAAAGTTTTCAAGTTTCAAAAGAGAACATCAATACAGCAGAACACTAAACTGCTTTATCAGTTCCATTTAAAAAACAAAGCATTCATTCTACAAATAAATGCTAATGTTGTCAAGTTTTACAGAACAAACATCAAATTAACAAACATTTTTATCAGCATCCCATGAAAAAGGAAGAAACTAAAAGCAAATTCTCAGAATTTCTTCTGCAAGTTTAGGCTTGCTGCTGTGAAGGTCTGAACTTTCTTGTTTTTGCTGGAGAATTATCATTTATTCCAGTCTCAGATTGAGCATGCTTGGTGGCACTGCTTCATGGGATGAAAAGGTTGGTGGTATTTCCAGTTTTAGAAGGAACAAGCCTTTTGCACAAATTGGAGTGCATGTTACTCTGTTTTTTGTCAGATTTTAAATAACTGACATACATCCACACAGGGGCGGACATGAAACTTTTGAGTCACCGACCAAGTTGGCGGGTAGAGAAAAAAAAAAAAAAAATTTAAAATACACCAGCCAAATTCTATCACTATTTTACACAGAAATACCATAGCTGTTTTTGAAACCTTTTTTCTGATTTTTTTCTTTTTTTTTTTTTTTTCAGGAAAATGAAATCACATAAGAGTAATTTATAAATGGTATGAACAGGTCTTTACTGTTATCTAAACTCAAATTCAAACATGCTGAGAAAACAAGGACATATTTACTAGAGATTTCCTAATTCTGCCTCCAAGTGATCACATTTTCTATTAAATCATAAAAAATGCCTGAAAACAGTACAATGATTTGGGTTATTGTTACTATACAAACATGGACAAAATTGTTAATACCCATTGGTTAATGAAAGAAAAACTCGCAATGGTCACAAAAATAACTTGAACCTGACAAAAGTGCAAATACAAATTCAATGAAATGTATCCAATGAAGGTCAGACATTGCTTTTCAAACATGCTTCAACAGAATTTTTTACAAAAACAAAATTATTTAGCAGGCCTTGACAAAAATGATGGCACCTCTAGAAAAGACTGAAAATGATGTGACTAAAGGGATATGTTAGTCCAAGATGTGTCTGCTAACTGTGTCTATGATCTTTATCAGTCAGTGGGCAGTCAGTGCAGTGGGTATGGAAAGTATTCAGACCCCCTTACATTTTTCACTCTTTGTTATATTGCAGCCATTTGCTAAAATCCTTTAAGGTTTATTTTTTTTTCTTCATTAATGTACAACGGCACCCCATATTGACAAAAAACCCGCAATTTTTGACATTTTTGCAGATTTATTAAAAAAGAAACTGAAATATCACATGGTCCTAAGTATTCAGACCCTTTGCTCAGTATTTATTAGCAGCACCCTTTTGATCTAATACAGCCATGAGTCTTTTTGGGAAAGATGCAACAAGTTTTTCACTCCTGGATTTGGGGATCCTCTACCGTTCCTCCTTGCAGATCCTCTCCAGTTCTGTCAGGTTGGATGGTAAACGTTGGTGGACAGCCATTTTCAGGTCTCTCCAGAGATGCTCCATTTGGGTTTAAGTCAGGGCTCTGGCTGGGCCATGCAAGAACAGTCACAGGGTTGTTGTGAAGCCTCTCCTTGGTTATTTTAGCTGTGTGTTTAGGGTCATTGTCTTACTGGAAGGTGAACTTTCACAGCCTGCTGTGAAACATGGAGGAGGCTCTGTTATGTTCTGGGGCTGCTTTGCTGCATCTGGCACAGGGTGTCTTGAATCTGTGCAGGGTACAATGAAATCCCAAAACCATCAAGAGATTCTAAAGCAAAATGTACTGGCCTGTGTCAGAAAGCTTGGTCTCAGTCACAGATCATGGGTCTTGCAACAGGACAATGACCCAAAACACAGCTAAAAACATCCATGAATGGCTCAGAGGAAAACATTGGACTATTCTAAATTGGTCTTTTATGAGCCCTGACATAAATCCTATTAAGCATTTTTGGAAGGAGCTGAAACATGCTGTCTGGAAAAGGCATCTTTCAAACCTGAGACAACTGGAGCAGTTTGCTCTTGAGGAGTGGGCCAACAGGCGCAGAAGTCTCATTGACAATTACAGGAACCATTTGATTGCAGGGATTGCCTTAAAAGATTGTGCAAAAAATATTAAGATAAGGGTACCATCATTTTTGTTCAGGCATGTTTCATGATTTTTGTAAATATTTCTGTTGAAGCATGGTTGATAAGCAATGTCGGATTTTCATTGGTTCAATTTCATAAAATTGTTATTTATTATTACTTTTGTCAGATTCGAGTTATTTCTGTGACCATTGTGGGCTTTTCTTTCATTTACTAAAGGGTACCAACAATTTTGTCCACGTGTGTATAGAATTATTGATATTATAGCTGCAGCTTTATGGGAGCGGGAGCACATCTGACGGGTCACAGTTTTCAATGTAACACCGACTCTGTAATGCTACAAAGATGCTGCTAATACACAGTGGATTCAATTCTGTTATTATTTAGAAAATTGCATTTTTTATGAATGTCCTATAATTAATCTTGTTGTATTTATCCGTCGCGTCTTGAAAGTCGTTCTGTGAAAATACTGTCTGACTTTAAACTGCTCCGTGATTATATATAGGTGACACAAGGAACAGCTTGTTAGCATCCTAGCATTAGCGTCTAACAACAGCGCCGTCTCCAAATCAACTCATTTTATGAATCTGTCTGTTGCTGCTTTAAATGAAGCAGCTTTGTCCTCCAGTTCTTACTCTCCATGTGGTGACTAACCCTCTAACTCACTTGCCAAAAAGAAGAAAATGCTCGCAACTGGCGAGTCTTAATTTTGGACCCTACAAAATAAAAGTCTATCTCAATAGACTAATTTTGCTATCGAGAAAAAGGGCAAATCGTTTTATCCCTAGTTGCGACTATGATTTGTATAAATTAACGAGTTTTTTTCATGAATAAAACGTAAAAATGTAAAGAGAAAATTAGCATTTTTTTCATGAATAAATTTGTCTTTTATTTTAAACAAAAGCGCACACGAGGTCTTAAAAATAAGAAACCCTTTGTAACACAGGATAATCTGTTGAAGCTGATTTACTCAAGGAAAAATTTACATTAAAAGTAAAAAATTCAATTTCTTCTGTTTACACAGCAAGTCTGCTTTGGTGAGCCATCATTCTTTTACTTACTCTTTTACTTACTTACTTCTGCTGTTAATGTAATCCAAAACACTCTTGTGGAGCTTTAGATAAGATGTGCTTCAAATCTTTTCAAAATAACAAACAGATTTGAAAAAGAAAAATCTAACTTTTTACCAATTTTTTACTCAGGATTTATATATCACACAGGCCTGTTTGGTGTAACGTCAGCAGATTAACTTTACACTTTGTTTTATGATTTCAGGACCTCCTCAGCCATAATTTCACAAATTTGACGAAATAACATTTAATCATTGCTAAAAGAAAGTATGAATTATGTTTAAAATCGTTAAAAATGAAATTTTCATCAGCCAAAGAGGCAAAATCGAGGGTAAAAGAGCCTGTTCAGGTAGGTCGAAAGTTTGGGCACCCCAGGTAAAATTTTTTGATTGTTGTGCTTCAAGAATCCAAGGAAAGATTGAAAAATCTCCTAAAGGCATCCGTTTGCAGATGAGACATCCTTGTATGTAAAAAAAATAGGCTCTATTTCCATCATTTACCCTTTCAAAATAACAGAAGACGAAGGCAGATCCAAATTCTCCCGTCCCCTACATTTAGCCCTCCAAACGGAGAGTTGTGGAAAAATAGTATCTCCGATTTCGAACCTCACTACCATTTGATGACGTCATCAATAACTACATTAGCGCAGAGCTTCCAGCACTAATGTAGCGCCAGTGTATCACTCCACCTCGAGGGTAACCCTTAAAAAAAACTATTTTCAGAGAAATTATACCACTTCTCCCGACCACTTCATTTCTAGGGGCATTTGTAGTGAAAGTGGTGTCAGAAAATTGTTTTTTAAGGGTTACTCTTGAGGCGGAGTGATACAAAGCCCTCAGTAGCAAGGGGGTTCTGCGTTGCGCTATGTCATGGAGGAGAAGCGCTTTTCTTCACGTAGATGCACAGAAGTTTACATTTAAATTTAAGTAATTGCTTTTTGTTTTAGCTTTTTAAAGTTATAAAACCGCTGTTGTCATGTATATTCAAGCGCTGGAAGCTCCGTGCTAATGTAGCCAGCCGACGCCATCGAGTGGTAGTGTCCGAAATCGGAGACACTATTTTTCCATAACTCTCTGTTTGGAGGGCTAAATGTAGGGGAAGGGAGAAGTGGTAGGACGAAGGGAGGAATTCGGATTGGGCCAAAATAATGGCGTGGGCAAAAGTTTGGGTACCCTGCAGAATTTATAGTTTGCACCGCCCCCTTTGGAAAAGCTGAGACCTGACAGTGTCATAGATTGTTCACAATCATCGTTTGCAAAGACCAGGTGATTTCAATCTCAAAGATTTGGAATAATCTGAGTCATCTGACCTTGTCCCAACAACCAGCATTACGGGTTCTTCCAAGCAGTTGTTTAGAACAATGAAACTGAAAATAGTTGATGCTCACAAACCAGAAGAAGGCTATAAGAAGATGGCAAAGCATTTTCAGATGCCAATATCCTCTGTTCAGAATGTCATTAAAAATGGCAGTCAACAGGAACAGTGGAAGTTAACCCAAGATCTGGAAGAGCAAGAAAAATCTCAGACAGAGCAGCTCACAGGATTGTGAGAAAAGCAAGTCCAAACCCAAGTTTGACTGCACCATCTCTCCAGAAAGACCTGTAGACTCTGGAGTTGTGCTACACTGTTCTACTGTCAGGAGATACTTGTACAAATATGGTCTTCATGGAAGAGTCATCAGAAGAAAACCTCTTCTACGTCCTCAAAATTCAACGTTTGTTCACAAATGAACAAGCCTGATGCATTTTGAAAGGGAAAAAGATGGAAATAAAGCCTCATTTTTTACATAATAAAAGGATGCCTCATCTGTAACCTGATGCTTTTAGGATATTTTTCAATGTTTCCTTGGATTCTCGATATGCACAATAACATTTTACCTTTGGTGCACAAACTTTCGATCCTCACTGTAAGTATAGCAGTTTGGCTTGAATCTAGACCAATCAGCATGAACCCTCTTGTTAGTGATTGGCTGTTTGGTACTTATGATAGTCTAAACTGAAAGTTATAAACGCTAAATCAATGATGGGGAGAAAGCGAAATGAGAGACAACGCATCTGAAATCTTTTGTGTTGCAAACACAAAAATGTATTTTGAAAGCAAACATTTAATATTCTTATTTGCAACTTTAAAAGTTTTTTTTAACTCTACATTTTTTTTGCAATTTAGGAAAATGTTATCTTAAAACTGTGACTTTTGTGCTCAGTGTGGTGCCACAAATATTACTTGGCAGAAAAATTTACGTCGGATGCCCTTTCTGACACAACTCTGTATTTTATCCAGGCTGGGGACCGTCACAGGGAGACACGGGCCCCCCTGTTGCTACATAGTTCGGCAGTAGTGTGAACGGCTTGCCCATTGACTGTGTATATAGAACTGTTCTGAGCGGGTGTGATGTCACCCATATAACAAGCCTTGGAAAACACTTGAGCTAAAGATTCATTTTTAAACTGTACAGGCTCAAAGAAAAATAAAAATGTCTGGACAGATGTACTCTCACCCCAGGCTCACACCGCATGCAGTCTGTGCGGACACTGGGGTCTTTACGTAACATGAAAAGTGCAAATGGCACTCACACTGCATCCAGTCTGGTCCAGCCGGAGCTGAGCTGTAGCACTTTATTGTGAAGTTGGGGCAATTTACGACTGAAACCGAACACCATGCAAGTAGATGTAAAGTGCATCCGGTACATTTTTCAAAATAAAACCTATTTTTTGTTGTACTTGCTTCGCTGTGCTTGCTGTTTTCACCATGTTGTAAACATTACATCATCTCCCCTGACACGGGGTCACAAAGTGTGTGCTAGAGCGTAATTTCGGCCATATTTGGCCATTGCAGCAGAGCCTGCTTGCGGCAGGACTGCAAGCAATCTGTAGTCAGTGTGAGTTACTGAGCGTAGCTAGACCACTCTGCAGCCGCACCGTAGCCAGACAGCATGCGGTGTGAGCCCGGAGACAGATAGACATTTTATCATAAAACCTTGAACTGTTTTCATATGCGTGTCTGAACTGTCATGTTTTTGGAAAAGGAAACTGTAGGTTGACTTAATAACCCGCCACACCAGGTCCTGTAATTGCTGCTTTCTGATGAAGGCTTGGTTCTGTCTTTGTCTTTTTGGACTCTTGACATTTTCAGTTCAGACACAAAGAGGGTAGACTTTTGTTGGGTTTCTGTTCTTAGGCAGGCAGAGGTGTTTTGTCTTTGTGGAAACAGTTGTCGGTCAGTTTCTTTTCCAGACGTTGGGCCTGTCCAGTCTTGCCCGACTCCCTGGGGCACACTAGCCTCTTTTATTGTCAGGTACTTAAATATATTTCATTTTAAGTACAGATAAATGCTGCCTTCTGGTCTTTCCTGTGTATGAATCAGGACTGTAGTGATGTTGTAGACCAAGAGCTGCAGATGAAGCCCCCTGGAAGATAGGGCAGCAGCAGTCTGGTTGCGGGACTTTGTGAGTCTTTTAAAAACAGTTTGTAGTGTTGAGCTGGAGATCACATTAAAGTGTAACCAGAGATGTTGCTGTCGTATTGTTTTGTTTTAAGTGGTGGTTTTAACATGTCTCTCTGGGTGGTCCCTAACCCAAATTCCACATTTGTTAATGGCTCACCCCCACCCTCCATACTGCTGTCATTCTAATCACATGAATGGAGACAGCATCCATGACCCTCTGAACCACTGTCCCATCACACCTGTGGGGAAGCCTTTCTCTAAACTCAGTTTTGTGTGTGTTGTCCAGCAGTCGTCATGTTCATTGATCAGCAACACATTTGCGCTTGTTGTTAGTAATTTCAGTAATCACATTTTTTATTTTTAAATGTTATCTTCTGACATTTTTTGTGGGGGAATTTTAATGTATGCATCCCTCACCCAAACCTGTTTGAACCTCGCAGAGCAATTTGACCTCTCACCTTTCATTGTGATTGGTGCTCTGGCATCTTAAGGGTTCAGGTCTCTTCCCTGAGGCGTAACAACAGTTTACCACCACTTCAGTTCAGTTCTCTGCTCACCAAGCCTGAAGCTAATGCTTACCCTCCACCTCACAAACATTAGGAAAAGAGTAGTTTATATTGATCCACAAACTGTGATCTGTGCATGGATATCATCCGTCTTTTACAGTACTCACTTTAGGCATCTTAGTGTGACCTTTTCTGAATATCTGACAACCACTGCTTTCACTTAAACATCAAAGTTTTATCATGCAGTATCACTGTTCCATGTAGTTTTTCTGTAATTTCATGCGAAAATTTAGGTTTTTGAAAGTGACAGAGATTATGATCTGTATTGAATTGGTGAAGGAGTTTGCTGCAGAACTGTGTTCTTGTATGTGGGGTCAGTTGCTGACAGCAAGTGATTAATTATTAAAAGGAACTACAAAAAGTGAGCACTGACAAAGACTGGGCTTGGTTTGGCTTTTAGCCATAATGTGCTTTCTGCACTCACATCCTGCCTCTATTGCTGACTGGAGAATTACTCTCTTGTATCTTTCCAGTGTTCTGATCACACACTACTTTATACTTTCCACACCTGGTTCTTCATGACTTTGGCCTCACTACTGAACCAGAGGTGTGTTTGTTAGAACTGCTCTGGCTGAGTTTTATATCCACTTGGCAGAGCACAGCCCTACAAAAACACAGCTGCCTTTTTACCTCAGCCTCCCTTTCTGTTCTGTGTGGTTCAGCACTGTGATATTTATGATGTCTAGGGGGGGGGTTATGTACTGCAAAGTTGCTTGTTTTGATCAGTGGAAGGTGCTGAGCTTAATACATAATGGATGTGAGTCTGTGTGCCATCAAAACTCTTTCATTTTTAACTTTAAAAGTTAATGTTATTGTGAAGTAAGCATCAGGCCAGAAGGTTTTCAGATTTGGAGAAAAACATGGAACTTGGGTCTTTTGTTTTTTCAGGATTCCTTGAATTACACTAACACAAGATTACTCGTTTGGTCGATTGCAAATTACGTGTGGGTAGGTTGTAAATAAATACATAAATAAATAAACAAAAAATATATACATATTTAAAAAAAAAAGCAATCTGTGAATAATCATTCTCACCGTGAAGTACGTCACTTGATTGACATGCAGAACGGCCAATCTAAGATTCTCTGATATATATCACTGCACGTGTAATTAACTACACAGAGCACCAGATGTATGATTGTCCGGCACATTCTGCCTGCTATTGGAGAGCCTCTGCCAGCTCGGTTGTGCCCTGGGTCTCTGGCCGAGGACTACTCCAGCCTGCAGGAGCATTTATTGAGATTTGAGCCAGCTGTGTGCCCCCTCAATTTGAAGCGAGACTGAGACACCCCGTCTGACGCAGCCGTCCTGCCACGGCACCTACTGCTGGGACTGCTGTTCCTGCTCTGTAGGCTAGGACCAGGGGCCACCTTTCGCTCAGCTGTGGCTAAGCCAGCTGTGCTTTAGAAATGTCATGCTCCCCCCATTACATGGTTTACAGCAGAGCATGAAACGGGTTTAATTCTGCTTTCTATATTCAAAATAAACAGCTTTATATTTTCTAATTATGTATTACTACAAAAATGTTAATGCACATTACAAAGCTATCTCCTGACAAAAAATTGTTTACGTTTACTGTGTAGTTTTTAAGTTATTTGTACATACAATATACATGACTGAAAATATATTAGAAGTTGAATAAAGTGACTTTGGTGCATAATTCCGGGCCTTGACTAGCATATTCTTGAGTTACAGAACAGATGCAGTGTTTGTCCCTTGGGTCTTTGCCAGGTCTGTGTTAATAGCCTGAAGTTGTTTGTCCACTGTAGAGACGTCTAAATTCCAGCCAGTACAAGCAAATGTTCCTCAGCTGCCCACGAGTCTTATGCACAATGGCCCGATTGAACAAAAAGCCTAAATGGGACAAATCTTTGACATTTGGTCCAGTTAGGAGAGAAAAGGTGTGTCTGTGACTAGATTAGGTTACATTTTGGACTAATCATTCCATGTAGTAGATAATTGTCCTGTTCCTCATGAGATCAACTGAAGCCCAGTGAAGGGGGTTGGCTTATCCTGAAAAACCGAACAGGACAAAGAGGTGCAGATACTTTTTCTGGCACAGTAATGAGAGGAAATGCTTAGTATTCAGCTTGTTGTGACTAACATTCAATACTCTGATAGTGTGACATTTGTGAACTAATCCCTCTGCAGCTTGGATACAACTGCAGTATTACATTCTCCACCTTTCACAGACCTAACCCAGATTATTAAGATTACTCATTGTATAAGGTTTTATTATCAATGCTGATTTAAAACGGGCTGTAAGTCTAAGAATGTTTTCATCCTTTAAGCCCTTTTAGACTAGAGTTTTTCCACATCTTTTAACAAAATATGATCTAAGTTTGTCATTTAATGATGCATACTTTGAAATGTTCATGCATTATCCACCTATTTAATGTTTTTTTACTAATAGAACACAACTAATAGAACACAAATAAAGAGTTTACTTTGAAAGAGGCATCAGCCTATTAGTGACTTTTTTTGTTCTCCAACACTGTTGTAAAAGTTGTTACACAAAAGGAAGAAAAAAAATGTACTAAACAAACAGTAAAGTTTACATTTCAATTCACAGTAAAGAATGGAGCTCATTCGAACTGTACAAAACTATAATGCTTCAAATGGGTGTAGTTTGCTGTCAGATATATTATCAGGTGTTTTAATGAGTCACAGATGTGGGGTAAAATAACTGTCAAAATAAAACTCTGTGCTCATAGACAGACAACTTTGCAACAAGATGAAGACATTTGGTTTTACGTTTACTGTATCTGGTGTGATTTGTCTTTGTTTTGACTACAATTTTTCTTTGTCTTTAATACAAATTTTCCTGTTGCATCCTTCCATTGTCTTAACCCACTATGTCTCTTTTTGATGTCACGGGGTTGCCTGAGGCTGTCTTATCTACTGAAGGGCGAAGGCAGGGTACGCCCTGGACAGGTTGCCAGTCTGTCGCAGGGTCCACAACCAGTCCCGCATATACTCTACTCACACACGTACACTTAAGCCCCGGTCACACAACGCTTTATTGCGCAATCACGGCCAAAGCCCATCAAAAAGAGGTCTGCCGTCAATCAGATGAAGTTGTGCGTGTTGATGGTCACTTTTCTAGCAGTGTTTTGTTGTTGCAAAGCCACAACAAATGAACAATTAATAACTTGCTTGTGTTAGCTGAATTAAAGTGTTGGTAAGTGGCGACGTCCTTGTACATGAGGAAGTAAACAGCCGTCAAACAAAACAGTAGAAGAAAGCATTGACACATGCACTGTACAGATCGGGTAGACCTAGCCGTGCAGTCCGATTATGCACAACCACAGTAAGTTTGTGCAGTCCTAATTCTTAACATTTCTTTTTTCTTTCATTTTTTTGTCAATATTAAATTAAACTTTTTCATTATTTTAAACATTTTAAGAAGTTGTTATTGTTAATGACATCTGATGACATACTCTGACTGTAAGATGCTTTAGCAGAAATATTCAGAAATATTCATTTTCAGGCATCTGGGGACTGATCAGGTAGCCAATACAGATAAGAGTACGGGTAGAGACAGTGACAATGATCTACATTAACAAAATATTAATAAAGTATTGCTTAAAAATAAAATAAAAAAGTAAAACTTGTCATCTGGTCATCAGTGCTTGATTGTACTCCATTGTGGAGAGATCTTTTATCCCTGATTTTCTCTCAAGTGATAGTACGCATTTGCTTTTTGTTAAATTGTTGTTTCGTGACTCAGTATACGTCTCTGCAAGTCTGTGACGCAATTTTGACATTAATCTAATAGGCAAAATTTCATATTCAAATCAAAGAGAAGTTGTATAAAAAATACAAATGTAAAATCAAATCTTGTTTTTTCTTTTTTCTCAAAGTGTGCACAATATTGTCCATGAGCATAAGTTTCATTTTGACAGTTATATTATCCCATACACTTAGCTCAGCCAGAATAAAGCCCAATGCTAACAATCAGGAGGGACATCAGCATCTCTCTTCACTACATTTTTCAGTCATTAATCTTCCTCATCATAAGCTCCAAAACATAGACAGAAATACTGTTTCTGGCCCTTTCTTTTACATGCTTACTGTATTTAGTCACTTTGTGTCTGCTAGGAAGACAGAGGATTTCTGAGGGGAACAGCTGTAATGAGCTGGCACAAGTTAAAAGTCTCCTGTCCTTCTAGTCACAGTTATGCTGAGCCAAAACCCAGAACCAACCTGCACTTTTCCTCTGAGGCCTGCCAAGTATAAATGCAGCCTTTAGCACCAAAACTTGCCACTAAAATACAAGTATTTTCATCTAATTGTATTTTCACTGTGGAGTCTGGACTTGCACACAAACACACCAGAGTCATTGAAACCACATGTGGTAACACCTCCACACTGTCTGCATGTGGGGCAATTTCATGAAGATGTCCTTACAAAAAGAAATACAGATTTGACAAATTATAACCTCATCGGTCCATATCTTGACACTAAGATTAAAGTTCATATTGCCATTAGCCCTCTCTCTGGGTGCAAACCGAAGACTACAGTGGATTGCTGGGGTCACTAAATGGTCAGCCCTGTGGTTGTCTTGTACCCTGTATAAAAAAGAAGTTGCGACTTATTTCAGTTAACAGGTGTTGTAATATATTTCAGATTTTGTTTTTGACTTAAATGAACATGTAGAAGAGTATGAGGAGGAAGTGGAGGAGGAGCATGAATGATTCTAAGGGCTTTTGAAAACTTCCTGTTGGCCTTATTGTTCATTTCCATCTGGGGTCCAGACAGTTTGCATACTGGCAGACTAATGTGTGAGACCTCATTTGGTCTGTAGTGAGGGAAACAAACGGGCACAATAAGTAGGCCTGCACAATATGTGAAACATCTGCGATATGCAATATCTGTGTTTGAAACTGCGATGACGGTATAACTTGTGATAAATGGACAAATAACAAAACAAAAATACTAATACATTTTCATTTCACTGTGACAGTTTTAAATATTTTTTTGTTTTTGGGATGTTTTGCATAGTACCTGTGTTTGGAGAAAGTTACCTGTCCTGAAACCAAAGTATCTCCAAATGACCGACATTAGGGGTGTAGCAGATCATGAAAATCATGGTTTTGATTGTGTAAAGATTTTAGTCACAGTTCGAATCATTTTTTTGATCAGTAAAAAGGGGAAAACAAAGGAAAACTAACTAGATTAAAGCTCAAAATTAATTTTTTGAATCAACATATTTTTAATAAAACATAATGTACTTCAAAACACAAACACGCACATATATTACATCAAAAATGTGCTCATTGATGCCTATTTATAAAAACAAAACACTAATAACATATTTGATCTCGCAAAATTCCTATATAAAAAAGTACTAAATATGTTCATACAACAAAAGTGCATCATTGGGCGCTGCATCTTAAAAATTAATAAGATTAATTGATTGATTTACAACTTTAAACTCTTCAGTGTCTCCTGCCGCTGCAATAAACTCCAAACTCACTGAGCATATGCAGCAGCCGGGTTTTTTTCCCACAGGACAGAGACATCCATATACCAGGAAAATCTTTGGATAACCTCAAAAACCCAGACGTGGAAACGTGTTTGCCGATGTTTTTTGTAGAACTCTGCAAAATAAATAAACCTGATCTTTCGTCAGTCTTATGAGTTAAACTCCTCCCACACACAGCAGGAGTATCAGATTTTTTTTAAACACACCTTATTAAGATTTCTGCGGTCACCACGTCAATAACAACTGACTTACTAACCAGCCTAATATACTATTTTACATGGATGAACCATAATTTTATAAAATTATGTTTTGCTAAATGCAAACAGAGAGAAAGCCACAACTAATTTAAAACATAAAATAAAAAACAACAATTTTTTAAAGACTTTTTCTCAGCAAGTCCTTTATTCATTTCTATTCCGAATGTTTCTTCTCTACTTTTGGTATTTTCAGACTGTCAATGAAGTGTTTTATAAAATAAGTCGTTGTTTTCGTTAAAACAGCGGCACAACACTGTACTGAAAAAACTCCCTGCAGCTCCCATGAAGAGATCTGTCAGTCACCTGTAGTCTAAACCAGCTGAACATTTTTAAAGAGAATAAAGTTGCATAAAAGTGATTCATAAATGTTATGAACACGTTTTTAGAGTCATATTGTCCTAATTCTGGCTGCAGATGGCTATTTTTTTTTTTTTAATAAAACCAAATATTGGTATGTTTTGGATTCTAGTCACGATGTCACTGACGGTAAAAATGCAGCACTCTCACTGAGGTGGAAGGGAAGTTCAGGTCCGACACCGGCTCTGTGTATTTATTCTGTATTTATGTTGTATGTATTTCTGTGTGCTCGTGCCTTAACACCATGCTGGTGGCGAGATCTTCAGCCACCATGTGATGTGTAGCAAATGTTCACTGGCCAGCCGGTCTGTGTGGCAGCTCCAAGTTTTGAGTCTCATAGAGAGACTAACAATCCACTCTATGTAATCCAGACAGGCTGGCAGTAGTACTGCCGGCTCATTCTTTACCCCATGCTGAGACTGGATGTGCCCATGTGGGAGTGGACTTGTGTCTGGCATGTTCACGGAGGGTGTAAAGGCATCTGTCTGGTGTGGTTAGCCACAGCTTTTGAACTGCTAATGGAGAAAAAGTTAAGAAAGGCTAGTTGTTGTGCAAAGCAAACAAATTTGTTCTTACTCTCACATTGCAGATTTATAGTCAATTTGTTTTGAATTGGTTAAGATTTTGTCTGCAACTTTGGCTTTAATATGTATTACCTTTTTTTGTAATCTATTTCTTGCAGTTTGACTAAGATCAGGCTTTTGGTGCAATTCTCCCCATTTATCCTAATCTTTGAAAATGTACAACAGCCGGCGTGTGTAGCAGAATACGGGTTATTCAGTTATAATCCAATGCTTTGGAAGACAGCACAATAATGGTAAAATCCTTCCATTGCAACGGTCTAATTGTATTATGTGCAATATGAGGGTAGTTGCACACGCCAGCTGTTGTTCTTTTGTTCATTGTGCTGCATCTCTCTCATGACTGCTCATACAGCTAACAAGCATCTTTCACTCAATAGTCACAACTTAGTCACAACTTAGTCATAACTTTAAAAAAAAGGTTTTTGCAAAAAAAACAAAAAAAAACCAAAAGCAATAAGTTTTGATAGGGCTGGGCGATACAACGATAGCTATTGATATCGCCATAGAGCTTTTTCTCAATAGAAAAATGAGCCTATCATGAAAGACATAGAGATATTTTGAAGAATTAATTTTGGCCGGTAGAATTTTTTTTTTTTTATCGACCCGCTAACTTGGCCAATGACTCAAAAATTAAAATTTGGCCCATGTGTGGAGATATTTTTGGTTTTTAAAATCCAACAAAAAATTGTAACGTGCATTGTAGGCAGAAATCCTGAACTGTTGTTTAGATCTTAGCACCATAAAGTTGATCATTCACTTAAAGGAGCTCTAAAAATAAGTGCTCTACTTGCTGTCTGCTGAAATTTGCTGACATAAAAAGTTCTTCAAACACATCACTTACCAGGCAACCCCCTCTTAATGAAAGGCCCTCCCTCTGTCTCTTTACTTGATTGTTTTGATTCTTTTAAAAGCCAGGTCAAACCTATTTTCTCAGAAGAGCTTTTAGTTAGTTTATTTGAAGCCATTTAATTTATTTTTTTCTGTCCGTGAAATTAGTGCGTTAAACATGTCGTTTGGTTTCTTAATATTTAATGTCAATTTCAAAAATTCTTTATGTGTTTAGAGATAATGTTAACTATCTAAATCAGGGGTCTCAAACTCAATTTACCTTGGGGCCACTGAAGGCAGAGTCTGGCTGAGACTGGGCCTCAACCTCAGTGTACATGCATGCGCATACAGCTTGTGGGTGTCTGGGAACCAATGCTAATTTCATTCAGAAATGTTGAAAATTCTTAGGTTTTTACATTTTATTTTTTAACACAAAAAAAGATGAAGGACCCTGGTGTAAACAAGTTTTTAACTTCTTCAGGTACATCCCTTCTTCGGTTGTAAATTTGTAAGGGACATGTGCTGTATTACTAACTGTACTGTATTATTAACTGTACAAAATTACTAATAAAACTCTCAATCAATTAACAAATACATAAACAAATTAAAAATCAACAAGTAAATAAATCAGTAATTAATGTCAGTTTTCTGTTTATTCAGTCTTCTAAATCTGTTGTATTCAGATTTAAAGTCCATTATTAACACAGTTCAATTAACACTGTTACATTTTAACTGTTAAACACAAAATGAGACTTAATTTTTACAGTTCGTTAACCTCCATCAATGGGCTCTTCTGAACATGGCTTCTCTTGTCTACTTCTTACTGGACAGTTGAGCTTGAGCTTTCTCTCCATAGCTGAGTCACATTTGGTTTGAGGGAGGAAGCAGCAGAAACCCTCAGTTTGGCTTCAAGGTGACTGTCAGTAAGTCTGAACCTGCAGTTGGACTTATTGAAGTTCAAGGTGGAGAAGAGCTTTTGGCACACGTATGTGCTCCCAATTGTAAATCTGAGCTGAATGTTTTTCTTTTAGTTGGATCTTTAAATTGCCATATCAGTGAGGGAGAAACAAAAATCTAAATTTTTTTTAATTTGTCTTTTTTTCTTTCCCAACATGTTAACCCTGGTCACAAGTTATTTAGGGTAGCCATTCACTCACTCCTATGTTTTTATACTAGAATTCAAACTGTGGTCAGTAAAAGAATGGCTGATGTCATTCACACGTATTTACGTGCGACCAGCTCAAAAACGGATGCAAATTCTTCGCCATCAAGATGTGCATTGCTGCACTGCCAGCACATATTTTAAGGACTGATTTATACTTCCAAGTGACTTATAACCGCTGGTGTCGCAGTGGTCTCACGGCCATTGGAGCAGAGCCATTGAACTTTGAGATTTTAAACAATAGAGAAAAGTGTGAAAATATTCATGTCTGTCTGAGAAAAGTGTAGAAAGTGGGTAGAGATAAGTTTTACAGTCTTGAGACGTTTGAAATTATTGTAAAGAAAAAAAAAAAGATGACTACATAGTGGATTCTACCTATCGCAGGTTATTTTTACATTCTAACCCCTGCAATAAAAGAGGGACCCTGTATTGGGAAATCAAATGGTAACAAATGTCAGGGTTTTTTTGTTGTATTTTTGCAAAACTGTGTAATCACAGCTTTTTGAAAATAAATAAATAAATAAATAATAATAATAATAAAAACAGCTGGGTTCAAAGTGTTTTCAAAGGTTATGTTTTTGACCATCAAAAATATCAAATCAGCTTGGGACAAGCCAAGGACTTTACATAAAATCCATTCTTCTTTGTGTAGTTTGAACCTGGTCTGTCTACTCAGACAAAAAAAATGGCAATGTCCTCTTTCATTTGCCCACAGAACTCCCTGCTGGGCTTTGGAGGGCTCAAAGGCCCAGTTTTCTGAGTAAGAGGCCCAGTTCCAGTGTCGGTGTGGGGGGTGGGGAGGGGTCTCCGGCAGAGCCAGAGAGCGATGGGCTGTAAGCTTCAGACGGAGTGATTCTCTGCAGCAGGGTAATGTCACCCTGGCTCAACATCACGGCCCGTTCTGTACTTTTCTTCTACTCTGAGCTTAAAAACGCTTCATTAGTCTTTAACAAGACTGCAGATTTTAACCCCTTAATGTCTGGCCCGCTTTCTGACTCAGGATCTGAGTTCCCCCAGTTCTTTGCCCTGTTCTGATTCTGCTGTTGCATTTTGAGACCAGATCAGTGGGTGAGTGTTTGTGATTCTGATCACTGCGTCTACCAGCAGTGGGATCAGCTGGATGATGGGGGGGTTGTTTTAGACTAAAGCCTTTTTCATTTACACCCACTCTGAAAAGAGAACATTGATGCTTTTCTCTCCTGCTACTTCCCCTCACTTGCTGGCCCCTCTGTCCCTGAATGAAGCTTTCAGGCCGACACACAAAGCTTTCTCTGCTGGTTGAACAGGCAGAGCATTGGGCGTCTTCAAGCTCACACTGTAACCGTTATTTTAAAACTGGTGACCTTTTTTTAAGCAAAGTGTTAAGTAGCTAAGACAAAGCTGTCTCTTTTGTGGTCAGGGTGTACCACAGCTCCCTTGTGCCAAAGCCCTATACAACTATGATGGGAAGGAACCAGGAGACCTTAAATTCAGCAAGGGTGACATCATCATCCTGCGACGACAAGTCGATGAAAATTGGTACCACGGAGAGATGTGTGGAGTCCACGGATTTTTCCCCACCAATTTTGTCCAGGTCATCAAGCCTCTGCCGCAGCCGCCGCCCCAGTGCAAAGCGCTGTATGACTTTGAGCTTAAAGACAAAGAGGCTGACAAAGACTGTCTGCCATTCTCTAAGGTGAGCTGCTTTTGCAGTGCTAACTTCACTGCCACATAATCTTTTCATTACAGTGATGCTCTGTCTCCCAATCCCTCATTGTTTTATGTCTTTAAACTGTCAAACACAGCAGCACCCACAGCAGCAGACCTCTGAATCAACAGCTGTAATTAGGCTGGAGTGAATGAATGCTATGTACACTGAGGCACAGCTTAACTACAATAATTAAGCTGTTGTGTCTGTCCAGCTGTTGTGTCCTACTTTGATGTTTCACTATATTGTAATCAGTTTATGTGCCACATAAGCAAAAGCAAAGCTACTACTCAGGAGTGCTGCCTTTGCCTTACAGTATGCCTGTGTTTTGTTTCATAAAGCATTGATTCTTCCTAACTGGTATTTTACTCATGTGTTCCTTTTCTGTTTGAATGGTCTTTTAGGATGATATCCTGACAGTGATCCGCAGAGTAGATGAAAACTGGGCAGAGGGAATGCTGGGAGATAAAATTGGAATTTTTCCCATTTCATATGTGGAGGTAAGATGTTAGATCTTTTATTTTGTTGTTTTGTACATTTTGCCTAGATGCTGTTGTATGGAGAGATCTGCCAGATTTGTGCGTGCTGAATTCTTGATTTGTGCGTAACTTTGGATTTGTGCATGTGGAATTCTTCATTTGTGCATGAATCGCTTGTTACGTGCACACAAAACAGCATTTACACACAAATCTCATGTGAGACTCTTTTCAGTTTTCTACGGAGCAAGACGACTTTCAGAAAGAAACGTATTTATGAAGACAAAGTTGGATTCATAACGACAAAGTTGTGCATAAATTAATATTTTGTGCACAACTTTTGGAGAAAAATATGAATACAGCATTTAGTTTTATGTTTGACATATCTGTTATTAATATGATTTTTCTTTGTTTTAAATACAAATTTTGCTTTTCTTGAATACAGATTTCTCTTGTTCACAAACTGTCAAAAATACATTCTGGAGTCACAGGCATATACATTAAGTCCTGAAGCATCGATTCAACTGAGTGAGCCTGCTCATTGCAACTTATTTATTAAACTAGGATAGAATTAAACTTTTCAGAATGTTATTGATCCCAAGGCAGGAAAATGATCTTGATACCGTAGCTCTGCTGGGAAAATAAATATATTAACAACAGTTTTTTGTTGAACAGGCGACAACAGCGGAGGGTATAAACAATGAAATGGACACAAAAGAGGTGCCAAAAAAAAAAAAAGAAGAGAGATGTTAATAAGGAAATGATGACAAAAAATTAATAATGCCCAAGCAGGCAGCGGAGGGATCCCCGTCTCTCTGCTGCTGTTTGCCGGTGCCTGTGTTGTTCCAAGGTACATTTCCTTTGCCAGAATTTGCTTCCCTAGTTTTAGGCATCGTTCTGGCAGGGGAACATACCTTGGCACAACACTGACCAATGGTGGTATATTAGAGTGGGGGATCCCGGCAGTTTACTCCTGAGACAGACGAGGCGGGGGCGCCTGCTCCAACCACTGGACCTGTTCAGATGTACCCTTGCCTAAGCCTATCAGCACGCGGGACAAGCTCTGGCAGCACAGTGACCCCGAAAGGGATAAGCGGCTAAGAAAATGGACGGAATAAACAAAAACAGCGATGCTAACTTGGAGCTCAAGTAGGCTAACTGGCGATAGTTAAAAAGAGAGAAAGAAAAAAATCAGAAACAGAAAGAAAGTTGAGTATTTTGATCCTGACTCCGATCCTTGGTTTTTTTGTTTTGTTTACCTTTTTACTACCACAACAGTCTGAGCTAACTGGCAGCTGCTGACTGCTCTACCGCTCTAGCTCCGAGTTAGTTTAGCTGTTTTTGTTTTGTTATAAAATTAACCAATTTTGACAGACATGTTTTACGTGTTTTTAAACATTTTTTATAAGTAATAATTTGAGTGGCATGAGTGGGCTTTTTTCCACCACTACTGCTACTGTTGTAGCCTGACAACCACAAAATGCGGTTCGATATCGCTGTTTTTTTATGTTTTATTCAATTTTCAACAGAGCTATGGCTATCAAGACAATATCCCGTTATGGGATCAAAAACATTCTAAAAAGTTCTGTTTTATTTTAGTTTAATAGAACTTTAACTTGCAAGCGCACTTTGAATAATAGATTTTCCAGGACTCGATGTCTATGCCTGTGACCCCGCGACGTATTTTTGACAGTTTGTTAACAGGAGAAATTCGTATTCAAAAGAGACATGTTAAACATAAAACTATATCTTGTATTCATATTTTTTTCTGCAAAGTTGTGCACAAATTTATATTTTGTCTTTATGACGATGACTTTTTCTTTATGAATACAACTTCTTCTTTCTTAACACGTTTCTTTTTGACAGCTATCTTACCTCGTATGTGTCCCAGAAAGAAAAGATTTCTTGAGTAAGTGATGCGTTTAAATGCTGCTAGAATGCTGGGTCGTCAGTTTTCTTATCAGCCGCTTCAAACTTAGATTGTGAATATTATCTGGTGAAACTTGACATTTTCCCTCATTCCTAAACAGATATGCCTGACAATTAATATAAAGAAGTCTAAATAAGCATTTTAAAAATAATTTTCCCCTGTTAAAATATTTTCCAGAACTAATCGCTTCCTCTCTGCATCCCCTTCCATCAAAGTTCTTCTGACACAGGGCTCTTTCCCCTGGTCACCAGTCACGGGCAGTGCCTGACCCTTCTAAACAGCCGCAGATCGGAGTGGGCTGATAAAAAAAACTCTGACGCAACATTCTAGCAGCATTTAAACGCGTCACTTGCGAATAAATCTTTTTTTTCCTGGGAGACGTAAAAAGAGTCTCACATGAGATTTGTGTGTAAATGCGGTTTTGTGTGTACGTAACAAGTGATTTGTGCGTTTTTTTTTTTTTTTTAAGATTTTTGTGTGGAGTTAGTTTCAAGCTGTTGTAATTTTAAGTTGTGCATGTGTAAACTGTATTCTGTATTTTTGTTTTGTCATTTTTGTACTTATGCACAAAACGTATTGTATGAGTTTCAAATCAAGAATTATGCACGTGCAAATCCAAAGTTACACACAAATCAGGATTGCGCACGCACAAATCCAGCTGATACAATTTTTTCTCCTTACTATTGCTGCTGGTGTATTTGTGTGCACTCATTCTGCACCCAGACATGAAAGGCAGCTCCTCAAGGTTCAATACCTGGCAAACAAAAGACAAACTAACTTTTTAGAAACTGCAAACTCTTAATGTCATATTGACTTCTGTTATGTCACACTTTGGTGAAGAAAAATGGGTTTTGTTGGGCTTTTTATGCTAGATTTTACGCATTTGTGTTTTAGAAAACACCTTAAGTTAATTTTGGAAATTAGACATCTCAAGTTAAAAAAAAGTGTTTGGGCAGTTGACGGCAGCAAGTAAAAGCACCCTGTTGTTAAGTGAAACTTTTGACCTTGCAGTTAGTTACACATGATGGCATTATGGAGCCTGAAAGTGCCTCAAACTTGGCAGTTATAAGCGTCAGCTCACCCAGAGAATGAAAAGGCCTTTTCATGGATGGCTCTGTATGCGTGTCTAAGCTCACTGTTCAGCTGTTTTGGGTTTACTTCAGACGCTTTCATACAGTTTTTACTTCATTTAGGAGAACATAAAGGTCTGTCTTTGTCCCCTTCACCTTCTAATTTACAAGGCACCCTCAAGAGTGGATTATTCCTCTTCTTATACACGCTTTCACAGCTTTCTGGTATCCTGCAAGCAAAACAGGCATGACTCCAAAGACCTTTCATCGGCAAAACATGCTACATCTGAAAAAAATCCTCCACAGAATTAAGACTGCAATCAGGATAGTCCGAACGAGTCAGGAACATCAGCCCCTTAGAGATGGGTAGACCATGTTATCTTACGATCATATCTGCTGCCATACCAAATCTAGTGACAATCTGAGTACCGTTACTCAGATTTAAACCCACAGTTGCCTTAGGGTCAGACGCAGCATCCTGCAGCAGTCAACTTGGTAAAACTTCAGTCATCTTTTGATCTATTATAAAAGTGTCCTCAGTGGTCTTTTAATCATGATTATGCTGTTTTTTGCCAAAATTTAAAAACCCTGTGTCATATTCTTGAACCTAGTTTCTGTAGAGTGGCAGGAGTTCATTAGAAATTCACCTCAGCAGGATCATTGGCACAGAGCTTTTGGTGTTGTAGCATTTTTCACAAGAAAAGACATAAGAAAAGAAAACTCAGCTAAAAATTGCATTTCTGACTATATCTTTATTCAAATACAATCATGCATAACCTTTGTTCTTCTTCTCTCAGTTCAACTCAGCAGCACGTCAGCTCATAGAGTCGGACAAACAGTCAGACTCCAGTGGAGACTGTGGTGAAGGGGCCTCCTCAGGACCCCAGAGCAATGGTGCCCAGCGGGCAGGAGAGAAGAAGAACACCAAGAAACGACATTCCTTTACCTCTCTCACTATGTCCCATAAGCCCATCCTAGCTCCTCCCCCTCAACGCCACTCAATGGAAATTAGTGGACCAGTCCTCATTAGCTCCAGCAACCCAACAGCGGCTGCCCGAATTGGAGAAATCAGCGGGGGGCTTTCCTGCAGCGCACCTTCACAAGTAAGATTGTCAGCAAGAAGATGCTATTCTTAAAAGCTGTGGTCTCCAACCTTTTTCAGGCCACAGGCCGGTTTAATGTCAGACAATATTTTCAGGGACCAGTCTGCATAAGTCTGAAGTTGGCATCTGATTTATTTGTTTTATTTATTTATTTTAGTCTCCCGTTTCCATTAAATTTTGAGGGTAACGTTTATCTATAAAATATCCGCAGCTCCTTTAAATTTAATTTGTTCATTACATTCCATGTGGGAACTATTAAATGTGACATAGATTTTTTACTGTCAAAGTGGAAGTAGCCTTGTCCGACTTTTATGGTGTGACGGATTGACCAAGAAAAAAGTCACTAAAACTGGTATTTTCAAATAAACGCGAATCCACAATTTGAACAACTTTATTAGCAGCATCTTCATAACATTAGACAGTCTGTTGCTGAATATTCTGCATTATTATTATTATTATGGTCTGTGGGAACAACTTTCACAATATTTGGAGTAAAGACTCTTGGTTTTTGTCTGTTAGATGCAGATTTCTTTTATTTTGAAGTTGAAGGCTCTTCTTTTGTGTCCTCATTAGCTCTTTTCTGTTGAAAAAAAACGTATGTTTGTTTTTTTTTTGTTAACTTTACTAGCTTTGCTAGATTTTCAGCTAATTTCTTAAACAGCTGCTTTAAGAAATTAGCTAATGGATTTTCAACCCACCTTTACATTTGTCAGGAATTAGTCAGATGTGATGGAGAGAATCCAGTAGTTTTCCAAAATAAAACTTCCTTCAGAATCAGATTATAAATAAAACTGAAAAATGTTGGTCGTGGTTATTCCTCTCTGCGGCCCTGTACCAAGCGTCCCACGGACCGGTACTAGTTTGTGGATGAGGGACCAGTGCTTTAAATGATACTCCATCGTATGCTTTTTTTTACACAGGACATGTGACTGAAACTCTCAAATGGTCAAATCCACTGGCAGCTCATATGTGCTGATTCACAAAATGAAATACCTGCTCAGTTAAGTAACCCTGCGCAGGAAGAATTCAGCTACAGCCCTTTCTGTTTACTTCAGACGTTTGTTTATTTGTACGAGCTTCACTCTCCATCTGTCAGCAATTCAGTCAGCTTCCCTTTTCCCATCATAGAAACAGACTTCTGCTGCATTCAGGCATAAACGTGCATGTGTGACTCAACTCGTCCACAAATAAAATGACTCCAGCTTTACCCTCAGCCCTAACATGAGAGGATCTTCCAGCTGCTTTGTGATTTTCAGCAGCTTGAGGTTAAAATCTGACATTTAAAGGAACAGACATGCAGATGTACTAGACCAGTTTTGGGTCTCAGAGTCTCGTCCTCTGTGACTGAACCAAGAGCAGCTGACGACAATGAAAAACATGTCAATGTAATTAGATAAGCCTTATCTACTAAACGATGATAGAGGGGTGTTAAATTATAATGAATTTGACATTTCTTGTCTAGAAAGGTCTGCCAAGTGCTCTCTTATACTGGTTTTATTTATTTTATTAAGCTTAATTGTTTTAAAATTTAGCCATAAACAGAAAAACTTATTATTAAACTGATTATTTTAAAAAAGCATCAACTATTTCACTTTTAACCTCTTTATTGCGCACTTGTTGTTTCCCCTACATGTACATTTTTCTGCATGAAGAGGAAAGCCTCAATAAAATACTATGTTTGAGGGTGAAGTGCATCTTTCATCTTAACCCTTAATTGGAAATGCTCATCTTCAAAATGCTGCTTTTCTGTCTCTATTTTTACTTTTAGTGTGGTGTAACAAAGTTGATTTAAAGATAAGCTCATGAAATATAATTTGTCAAAAAATATAGTATGACATTTTTAAAAATGCAAGACAAAGATTTCTCCATAATCATTAAAAGGTATTTATAGCTCGGTTTTGTGCTTTAGCCGAGGCATGGTTATCACAGATCACATAAACACGACCTGGTTGTTGTTTTGTTCAGTGATTATCATTCTTATCATAGAGAGGCTGTTCTGTACTGAGTGTTTTTCTATGAGTCATTTTATACGCCGTCATTCTTGTAGATGCTTTATAAAAAAGAGGAAACTTGCTGGCTCTTGAAAAATGATCTGTCCTCACTGACAAAAGGACTAACCACGCATTGATTTACACTTCACTGTTTATTAGCAACAGTGGAAAAAAATCTTCTTAGCCTCTTTTCAGTTTTTGTCTCATCTCTTCTCTACAGTGAAACTAAAAAAAATGCAGAGGTTGTTCAAGGAGGTCTTTTCAAGGTGTTAAGTTTCACTTTTGAATTGACTGAGATACTGTTTCTCTTTATTATCATTCCGTACTACAACAGACTGTTAGAGCCACCATGAAAGGAAAAAAAGCAGTAAACATAAGAGAATAAAGTCGTGAGGGAAAAAAATCACACTTTTATGATAAAGTAAATAAGAAAGTGCTTGTAAGGGTAATGCAAGTTACACGCACCTATGACGTACAGATGCTGTCATGTGATGCCCTTACTGCACACTATTGTCATTAGTATGTGTGAGTAAAAGCTCCTTACTGACCATGCACAGGTGGGGTGTGCAGGTGATACAACACCTATAGGATGTCCACACAAACTATGCTACAATGGTGTCATTTCCTAATTTCTGACAGTCGGACCGAACGCAAGAAGTTCGTAATTAGAATCTGAACAGCATTAACAGGTTCTGTGCGACGTGCCTGCGTCTCACTAACTTCATCCTTTCTTACCCTTGCTTGTTCCAGAAGTGTATATGTGTTTTCTAAGACCTGTCGCTTGCAACATGCCCACAAAAAGATATATGCACAAACATTTTCATTACGGGATCATCGAGTGGTCTACAACTTTGATATGTCGTGCAGGACACCTGTGTGCCCCGTACAGGTTTGCCCATTTTTCACCTGCTGACTGTCCATACCCACCTGTAATGGGAGTTGTGACTACATCTTAAGACTGATGTCACCCACAACAGCTTACTGTTATCCTCCAACATCCTCGTGTCCCCTACATTATACTCAGTGGTGTCTACTACATCAGTCCTTGTGTCTATTTTCTTTACAGGTACATATTTGCACAACTGGACTGATTGTGACCCCGCCTCCTAGCAGTCCTGTTACCACAGCAACGGTCTTCACATTTCCATCAGAGACGAGTTACACGCCCATTCCTTTGGTAGGTGGAAGGTTGTTGGGGTAAACAAATAGCACCAACACAACTCTTAAGCAACCAAATGACAATGAGCGTTTGTTTATCTTTGTGTGCCGTAACCAAAGAAAGGGCTTTTGCTGCCACTGTGGGATCAGAGGTGTCACCTGAATCCCAACAGTTTTTTTCATGGCAGAACTGGAAGGCTTCCTTACTCACACACTCAGGCATGTGACTGCAGTGTGTCCAATGAGCAAATTGATGTCAATGTGTTATTTTAGTTTAAAAGGTCATCAAAGCAGAAAAAGGGCCTAATATGAATCACAGCACTGCAGTGGATTTACATCAACAGTTATTTTAAAGATTTCTCATGCTCTCCGTGGTTACCAGCTATCCGGTGGGGGGCCTTTGGGATGCTGGCGATGTTGGTCACGACAAAAATAATTACATTTCAGTGTTTTTCTTTCTTGTAATTTTATTTTTATATTATATATGCAAAGTTTAAAAGAACATTTGAAAAAAACTGTGTGAAAACCTTTTGATCCTGTCTTCAACCTCCTCCTCCTCGTCATGGCTGCATTCTGGAGTGTAGCTCAGTAGACGTGGCCGCTGTGACTTCTTTTGAATGGGCTTGTGAAGCCACTAACGCTGTGTATCTCATGGCTGGAAGGTGTTAAACTTGGACGGAAGGAAAATCAGTACAAGGAGAAGTAACCCCTCCATTTCACACAACAGCAGGCACACTTCCTGTCTGTCCCCGCCCGCGCTGGTATACAGGGTTTCCAAATGAGCAGGAATGCGTACACAAAAGGTTGCACTCTCCGCTTCACTTAGGAGTCCTACATAATGTTTTTGTACAGATGATTTCTCCAGCCTGCAGGCAGCCTAATTAACTCGGCACAAGCGTCAGCAGGGAACTCACATGGACACTCACCCCAACATGAACACATACTGGAGGGCTGTCTGAGTGCCACTTTCCTCCCCTGGCGTGTCATGGAAGCTATTGCTCTGCAGCTCGCTGCTGCCAGCGCTGACGAAGGGTGAAGGAGCTGTCTTCATCATGGTTCAGGCATCTCCAGGGCTCATTTTGTTTTTTACCATTTCTACAGAAATTCTGTTTCAAATGTGTTTTCAGATGACTTAACTTTGAACAAAGTGGTTAAAAAGAAGGCGCTTAAAGTGTGGTGTAATTAGGGTCAGTGCAAGTCGAGACAAATCCACTTGCAGCTGGTTTGTAGGGCTGTTCCGAAATGTGTTTGTAGACATGCTTTTCATTTCATATGGTCCCAATTAAATAGTGCAATGGGTTGAACATCTAATATGGTGTATCCTAGCAACAAACAAGCAAGCAGAGCAGGATCCTTTTTTTCCTGCAAGGGGAAGTCTGGGAGCAGACTGCAGTGTGTGCCAAAGCCTCCTCTTACCGGGTGTTGACAAACCGAAGGGGTACAAGTCAGAAGACGGATGATGTCGACTCTGTGCTGCTCACACACAGACTGACTCACAGTCCTTCTGTCGTTACAGGAGGAGACTGCTGAGTGGTTGTAGGTAATGGCCATCAAATGCTTTCTTATGTTTTTGTCACAGGACGGCCTCCCACCACCCCCACCTCCTCCCCCGCAGTCCTCCGTCAGCGGGGCAGCGTATTCACTGGCCGCCGGGCAGAGACCCTCCCCCAGTACAAGTGACCAAAGTGGGAGACAAAGGCCCACAGTGTAAGTTAGAACAACACTTCTGGATGAAAAGGCGCTGTTTTCTTTAATGTGCAGTCAAATGTCACATACAGTTTGTGCTGGACGGGGGTCTCGGTGCATGAGCTGCATTGATGTTCAGCACACCCTTGCATGGCCCCCATCTGTCAGGCCTGCAGACCGTGAGATTGTGCATGGGTGAAAAGGGTCAAAACTTTGACTGCTGATGGCCTCTAGGGCCTGTGTGGGAGATCCTTTCTGTCACCCCTGACATTTAACCCCCCACCTTTAGCTTCATTACTTCCTGATGACAAAGACACACCTGAAAAGCATTAAGGGCACCCCATCATGGGGGTCTGCTGTTTATGCATCAGACTGAGAGTTTTATGCTTCCTTCTCCAACTTTCCAGCCAAGTCCATCTGCTGTTACAGGCCTGTTCTTCAACGGCTGACCTGCAAATTGTTTGGTCCTGCAGTGCAGATTTCTCTCAGCAGGAGGGCCTCAGCGGCTACGATGACAGATGAACAGCCATGCAGCAGAATAAATCCAGAACATGTGCCCAAAAAAAAAACCCCAACAGTTTTTCTGTTGAAATATTAGTCCTCTTTACTTACAAGTGTTTTGTCTTGGCTTGATTTAGCTATGTGGCCATGTTCCCATACACTCCCCGCAAGGAGGATGAGCTGGAGCTGAGGAAAGGAGAGATGTTTCTGGTTCTGGAGCGCTGTCAGGATGGCTGGTTCAAGGGCACCTCCATGCACACGGGAAAGATCGGCGTCTTTCCTGGGAACTACATGAGCCCCGTCAGCAGGTCAGTCATGGAGTCCATTAATATGTTTACAAGGTATGCCCTAAACCAATCGCATGATCAAAAATCGCCCCAGATCATTTAGTTCCAGACTTAATCAGAATTAAATGTCGTACCCCAAACAGAGATCAGATAATTAGAAGATGACATATTTTTGGGATCCCCGCGGGTCACAGGATTCCCGTGGGATTCTTGTGGGATGGGAGTCACCTCTGCCATTGATCACGAGACCGGGATGGGATCAAGTTCTTACGGGACCGGGACCCAACCAATTCAGTCACGAGCAAAACTGCTCTCAGGGCGTTTCTTCAGAGTGAGCGACAACCGCGGCTCCTTCCTATGAGCAATAAAAAAAAAAAAAATTCACCCTTTTACTTTGGTCTCTTCAAGCCACAAGTGATTCATTGCGAGAGCGGGGTAGTGTTTGCCCATTGGCAAGCATGCACAGCAGAACTTGAACAAGTATGAACAAGGTGCAACAACCACAAAATACAGCAACACCAAAACGTAAAGAAAATGAGGAAAGCAGGAAGAGAAGCAAAATCAAGAACCATTTCATTTTTATTGATAACACAAAGGAAGAGTGTAGAGTCTGCAGGTAAGTCATTTAATCTAAAAACAGGCTCCACAACCAACCTGGACAGACACCCGAGAAGTGAGAGAACCTTCTTTAAAACTGTATTTCTAAATGCAAACCTTGAATGTTAGAAAAGTCTTTTTTTATTCTGGTTTTGCACATTTTCATTTGTATTTTGTATTGTAGTTGCAGTGTTTTCTGTTGTTTTGCTTTAAATTTGTTTAAAAAGAAAAAACTAAAAATGTGTATACTTAAAAGTTGAATTGTAAATAGTTGTTTTTGTTTTAGCATTTATTTTGTACATTTTATCTGGAAGTAATAAACAACAGCATAAACATATTATACACTTGAATATGAATGAAAACACTTTTTTACATTAGTTATTAATTTTGCACATCATTTTATGTAGTTGATAATAAATTAAATAAAGCAACAAAGCAACCTAAAGAGTTGTTTGGAAGCGGAAAGAGACGGCTCTTTTTGGTCAGCCGATCCCAAAGAGCCGGTTCTCTAAAAAGAACCAGAATTCCCATCACTACTACTACTGAGAAACATGGACAAAAAGGAAAGACTAAGCAACTTTGTAGTTTTCTAATAATATGCCTACAATGTAACTTATTTGAAAATATAACATTACTCAGAAGCCTGCTTAAGTCAAAAGTGCAGCAATCGTATATCAATGGCAGCAATTAAGAGAATTATAACCATGGCGAGTTCAATGGCAGAAAAAATGACATCCAGATGACATGACATGAATGACAAAATGACGGGACATTAGTGAAAATCCACTCCCGTGTCATCGTCTAGATCACTTAAAATGATAAAGAAGTTCTCTGATAGAAGTTTGCATATCTATTTTTCTAGTTGATAGTTGTACTTTTTTTTTTTTTTTTGATTGTTTAAGCTACGAGCTGCACGGTGGCACAGTGGTTAGTGCTCTTGCCTCACAGCAAGAAGGTTCCCGGTTCAAGTCCTGGCTGGGGGACTTTGAAACAGTGTCACCAATGGGGGACCTTTTTGTGTGGAGTTTGCATGTTCTCCCCGTGCATGCGTTGGTTTCCTCCGGGGACTCCGGCTTCCTCCCACCGTCCAAAAACATGCTTCATAGATTAATTGGTTACTCTAAATTGTCCCTAGGTGTGTGTCAATGGTTTAAATGCGAATTAAGGTTCTACAAATTCAGCGGCCGGCGTGGGGCGAAAGTCTGAAAACAGCGCGAATTGAACGGTGGGCGCGGCAAGCCAGAGTTTAAAAAAATCTAAACTCTGGGGAGGTCCCCACGTTTGTGTCAACCAATCAGATCTCCTGAACTTCCATTCATTTTCTTAACCTGATGTATTCCTTTGGGGACAGCAGGGTTTCCTGAACCCTTCCCGATACTGTTGGGCAACAGCCTGCTTCAAACACGGTCAGAGAGAGACGGAAACATCGCAGACGTGGCCGTCATCCAGACACAGCAGGACTGAAGCTCACTATACCAGAGAACCTCTAAATCAGGGTGATCAGACTTTTTTGGCATGTGAGCTACTTAAAACACATAAAATAATGTGAAGTTTTCATTTTTAAGTGCTCAAACATACAACCAACATGCTGTTACAACAGAAACACAGGATTCCTGTTTAAAAACCATGAAAAATCCACGGATGAACAAACCCTTTCGTGACAACCCGAGCGAGCCCTTCACTCAGCATTGTGTGGGTAACTGTCTTTATAAAGTGACTTACCCTTGTGTCAGTCGCTGCTCTTGTGGTGACTGTGGTTAGGCCACGTGCATTGTGAGTTTTGGGTTCGAAACCCAACACCACACAGCTTTCGTAGTTCATTGAATCTTTTTTTAGAATCAGAAGACTTCATTGTAACTGTCAAGTGACAGTTAAATTATGGGGGGTCCATCAGCAGCAATACACAGGGCAGTAATAAGTATGAATAGAATAACAATACAACAATAGAGACATAAAATAACACGCAGTGAACACATATAATGAATATGGGTAAAGTGTGGTGTGCAATTTTTAGTGCAAAATGTGACTATTTTTAACAACGGTCTCATTTGATGGTGTTGAGCATGCAAATGGCCCAGGGGAAGAAGTTGTTTGAGAGTCAGGCGGTATGTGACCTGATTGACCTGTAGCGGCGTCCTGAGGGCATCAGGTTAAACAGGTGGTGGGCTCTGTGGGTTGAGTCATTGAGGATTTTTTTTGTTCTTTTCTGGCAGCAGGATCTTGATAAAGTCTCGAGGGGGAGGCAGGGGACAGCCGATGATGGTCTGGGCTGTGATGATGACCCTCTGTACAGCATTTTTGTCCAGTGCTGTGGAGCCTGGGTACCACACATTCTGAGAGTATGTCAAAATACTCTCCACAGTGGTAGAAGTTCACCAGCAGCCTCTGCTTCAGGTTACACCTCCTCAGGACACCATTTGAGATTAGCCCCAGCGTCGTGGTGTCGTCAGCAAATTTGAGAATGGCATTCGAGGTGTGTGAGGCAGTGCAGTCCGAAGTGTATAGGGAGAATAGAAGGGGGCTCAGAACACAGCCCCAGGGGGAGCCGGTGCCGAGCAGGATGGTGGAGGAGAGGTGGGGACAGAGTTTCACTTGTTGAGGACAGTTTGTGAGGTTTTCCTTTTTTTCCGCTAAATTACTTAACACACAATAGTATAAATATAAATTTAAAACGTCATTGGAATGTATTTTCATAGCCATGAGTTTTTTTTAAGTAATACATAGTTAACACAAAGAAATGTAGTCTATGAAACCTTTCTTGTTAACCTTAAAATTTCTTGTTGGTTTTAAAAAGATGTTCTCATCACCTGGTGCTAAAAAACTAAACTCCTTTAGAAAAGAGCAGTACTTTTTATCTATTCAGTGTGTTTACACAGTTGCATCCATAAAGATCACAAACAAGCTGAAACTGCATAAGAAGATCCTGTAATCACCTGGTCCAGGAGTGAATCGCTCCTCCCTGTCAACAGGTGGGCCTAGGTCCATGTGCTGCCTTCCATAGAAAGATGCCACATTTACTTTTAGATCTACAGAAATTACACTTATATCCCACATTTATATCGCAGTACACATGATTTGTACGGATCACTAACCACGCTGCAATGGATCACGGATCATCCGTGATCCATTGCACCCCTACCTTAGATTGGACAATTTCTTAAGATTGCCGTCTAAAAATCCTGATTCAGCACAAGGTCATCTTTTTATGAACCAGATGGCGCTCCACCTCTGATCTTTCCTACAAGAAACGAATGCTTGCAAAAGGTTCCCAGTGGTATGTTACAGTAAATCAGCTGGTAGTGAAGGCATATTCATGGTATTTTGGGTGGAACCAGTTTGATATGTTTTCAAATTGTTTAATTGTCAACAAGGGGTTGGTGTCTTATTGGAATCAAGTTGGTTTAGCAGACGTAATACAAACCCAGAATACGTTATTTACTGGGATTGTTTTGTATGTAAGCGTGATCATCATCAGCCTGTCATATTTCTGGTTGGATTTGAGTCTTTTTCTCTGGGATGCAGAGAAACCTTGTGTGCAGGATTTTGCATTTGAGGCTCTTTGTTTCTTTGTTCTGAAAAGTCAATTTTAAATATTTTGTTCCTGTCTGAATCCTCAACACATTTTCCTCCTCTTAGGGCATCTGGGAGCACCAAAGTTCCCATGAGTCTGTGCACGCAGGCCGGCAGAGGAGTCACCATCCTCAGCACCTCCTCTGCTCCTCTTGGCACCACAGTTCCGGGAACTGACTTCAACCAAACCCCCCCTGTGTGTTCCAGCGCGGTACCTGCCAGCGCCCATCCTACAGCTGTGGTAACAGCAGCTCAGACAGCCACAGGCCAGCAGCCAAAAGCTCAGCTGCACGTCAGCTCACAGATGACTGTAAATCAGGCCCGCATTTCTGCCAGGACAGGTACGGGATCCAAACTTTGCCTCAGACTGAGAGGGACCTGTGATGTGTAATGCTGTGTGTTCGGTGTTGCAGCTGCTCTACACAGTCAGGACAGGCCCACGGCAGCAGTGACGCCTGTGCAGTCTGCAGCACCTGTCCTCCCACACCTGGTAGTTTGTCAGCAGTCCTCCTCCAGTCCAGCTCAAGGCTGCGCCCGGGCGGCGGTGGCCATGGGCTGCGCAGCAGCCTCTCTGACCCCACCCAACGTGAGTGCCACGTGTCTGGAGGGTGAAACGTTGAGACCCGTGCCTGTCCTCGCTGTGCCTGTTTGCCCTGGAAGCGGAGCTGCCGTCAGCGCCTCCTTCACCGCTGCAACTCTGGCCTGCCGAGCAGAGAAGGACGTGAAGGTTGTTGCTGACAGCCGTCCACGTTTCTCTGAGAGCTTCCGGCTTTCCCAACACTGACCGTCTTTGTTTTGCAGAGAGAAAAGAAAAGTCTTCTGAAGCTGCTGTCCTCCAACAAGAAGAGGTCCCGCCCTTCTCCCCCCTCCTCGCCCACCCTGGAGTCAGAGCAGGCCGCTGCAGGAGAGCTGCTGCACGGCGCCGTGGGTCCTGACACATCCCCGCCCTCGGGCTCCGTCAGCTGCTTTGAGCCTGAACCTGCTGCTCCATCCTCCTCCTCTCATTCAGTCCTGGACTCCTCCCAGAGGAAGAGCAGTCCTCTGGACGCCCCCATTGCTCCACCTCCTCGCCAGCCGTGCTCCTCCCTGTCCCAGCAGCATGATACACGCCCCATCATATGTGAGAGGTACACGGAAAAAAGAGCTCCACTATTGCTGCTGTCGGCTGTCTGTGTAAAGCCTGAGTCACACCCATCCATCCAGAGGTTGACCTGTACAGGTGCTGCGAGTTTTTGGGGTTGTCCAAGGCCGTAGAGGGTTGTAGAGAGAGCAGGCTGAATCTTAAAGCCCCACTCCGATCATCTTTTGATCTATTTTCAAAGCACTCCCTGTGGTCTTTTAATTATGATCATGCTGTTTTAGCCAAAAACCTGGGTTGTTTTATAGGACATAGTTTCTGTAGAGCAGCAGACGTTCAGTAGAAATTTACCTCTGAGTTGTGGGCGGGACTGTTGGCACAGAGTAAGCCTGCACTCATTTCCCATCAACCCTTTGTTTGCACACTCTCCTACAACCCCAACATAAGATTAGCAGTGCAACAAAAATTGTGAGCAATATCCAGCCATACAGTTTGGAACAAGTTTCCAGGTCAAACGAGGAAAACAAAGACACTCATGGATCTATTTGTCTGCGAGTGAATACATCAGAATGGAGCGGAGCAGAGAGCTTGCCGTACGCCGTAGTAGCTTTTTGTCACAACTCTACCTGTTAGAACAACTTTTCTTGTTACAGCAGTATTTTTTTGTCTCCTCTTTATTCACATCGATTTGACTAAAGAAATATTGGGAAATGCAATTTTATGTTTAATTTTCTTTATATATGCCCCCCATCATCAGAAAAATGCCACAAGAATATGTTAAAAACGCCTAAAACATCAGTTTTATCAGAGTGGGTCTTTTGGGACATCATGAAAATGGAACATTGTCATGTGGGTGGTAAATCTGTCGTGAAGCATTTGTAAATATAATGCAAGTTACATGCACGTATGGACGGATGGACTTTATTACATCATAAGGCTACTTACTGGCTGTGTGTGAATGCTGCACATATGGGGTGTTTCAGGTGATGCATTCATGCCTGTAGGATGGTCACACAAACTACACTCTGTCTAATTTCCTCAGTTCTAACCGCCAGGCTGCACGCATTGCTGTGCGCAAATATCACTTGATCAGCACTTACTTTTTGCACAGTGCGCAGGGTTTGGAGTGTTAAAGTGGAGTGAAAAATCCGTACGACACGTCAGTGTCTCACCTACTTCACCCTCACTTTAGCTTAAGTTTTGTAGAAGTGTTCACAACAACCTGTTTCATGCAGCATGCCCGGAGAAAAACATGAATGAACATTTTTACTCATTTGTGCAGATCAGCTGGGTGCTTGCACAGGTTTTTCACCTACAGACTGCATGGATCCACTTGTGAGGGTAGTTGTGACTTGGGCATGAGGGGTGTCACTGACTGTACCTTTCCTCCCCAGGTACAGAGTGGTGGTTTCATATCCTCCTCAGAGCGAGGCTGAGCTGGAACTCAAGGAAGGCGACATCGTGTTTGTCCACAGAAAGAGGGAGGATGGCTGGTTTAAAGGCACGCTGCAGAGGAACGGCAGGACCGGGCTGTTCCCCGGCAGCTTCGTGGACGTGATGTGAGCGCCACAGGACCTCCACGCTGACACTTTAAGTCCTGAAAGTTCATGAAGAGGAGCTGCTGAAGTTGGTGAAAACAGAGATGTTCGAGGAGAGCAAACTACCCATGAAATGTTATTGTTGGTTATTTATATGTTTGGTAAATGTGTGCCTTGTACTGTTCCACACTTTATTGTACAGAATGACACAAGTATGTTTAGTCCTAAAGCAACCCATATGAACTATTTCTATCAAACATTTTAACTTATTTCATGTTGCTCTTTCTCTTGTGCCGTAGATTAAAGGGCTTTTGTCTTAATGACCACATTAGCTACACATTTTTTCTACCAGTTTCACCATCATTCCATGTGGTGAAAAAAGCGACTGACAAAAGAGACTTCTGCTCTGTAGTCCTCACCTGAAGCAGTGTTTGAAAACTCCATAGCCAGACTTCAGAGGAAGCTGTGCGTGTTTTGAGCTGCAGTTGAAGCTTCGGGGGCTTTTGCCTGCAGATGTAACCTTTGCATGTTAGCAAAGCCGCGATGGAAAGGCTGTTGGACTGTCTGGCTGCTTAGAGACACAGACTTTGCAGTCAGATTTTGCTTAATTTGTACATTGTTTGTATTTAGTGACCAGAATAGCTGCTCCTCTAACCTCTTGGCGACAGCCAGACAGAGCTCTGCCACACTCGGAGCCACACAGAATTTCCATTCTTTCAATGTGTATTTATGATTTTGACATTTCACCTGCTGCTCATAGGGTTTGTGACGTGTAACTAACCCCGCCTTCGCTCAGTGGGTGGGCTGTCAGATTTTTACATACTAACTCATTATTAATGTGATCTGTGGCAATAAAACAGACGGCTAACTCAAAGCACAGAATGTTTTTCCTGCAGCAGTGTTTGCTGGTGTCCACAGAAAGAAGTGTGCTTCTATGGAAAATGAATTTCTTCTTCACGTTGAAATCGATCACTTGAGCCTTCTTGTTTTTGATCTTTGTTGTACTTGAATTTCCTTCTTCTGGAAACGCTTTGGCCAAACATTTGAAAAAAAACCTTCACAGCTAAGGATGTTGGAAGTGTAGTGTTGCATTACCAGATCTTTTCTAAACGTAGTCTGAAAATCAGATGGACCTTTTCAGATTTCACTGAGAAGCTCACAGCATCAATGAGGGCATCCTCAGAGATCCACAAAAGTTTCAGAACTACACTCAAAGTTGTTGTTTTTATTGTTGAGGCCAGAGTTTCAAGCACATGTTTTTGTTTTGTTGTTTATTGAGAGGGACCGCTGTCTAACTGACTGATGGAATATGTTTTTACTTGTTTGAGATGTTGAGATAAAAATGGTACAGATCACTGTTGGGGCCTTTTTGATGTCCTGAGACAATTTACCTGATGTTGCATTATAGTCTTGGCAATCACACCCACCTAAAGCCTTTTGCTAAGGCAGTGTCTTTGTGTCACTAAAAAGCCTTTAGCGCTATAAATCCAGCAGAAGTGGACACGTGCACGGTCACATCATGTCTGTAACCTCTGATGATCCATACTGCTAAGAACATGCTGCACATTCTCTGAACCACAATCAAGTCCTGAATGATTAGAACTTTAGATTTCTTCAAACTGATGGCAGCTGAAGTTTGCTCGCCCCGGCTTAACACTTTTTTTAATTGCTAAAGTGTCTTACTTGATTTTTTTTTTAAGTCTGTTATTAGTCCGGTTTCTGTCTGAGAATAGTAAAACTGAAAATTGTTTGGCACATGTGATGATAAATATTACGAAGCGTTTGAGGGAAATCGCACATTTTGTATTAAAAAAATTATAATAAAGCAAATGATTTGTGAATGTCGTTCCTCTTTCTTATCCTTTCCTTGTTTGTTTTTTTGCTGTCATTCCTTGGCTGGAACCGAACTGTCCAACAGTTAGTATAATTGTGGTAAAGATGAGGGATCTGGACGCATGTGTCCCACATTATCAGTAAAAAGGAAATCATTTGTCAGAGCCGTGGTGCGTGCGGTTAGGGAGGAGGAGCTTCTCCCAGCCATGAGCCTGCGGCGTGTTCAGCTGGAAAACACTTACAGGAAGTGACAGGCTCCCACAGTGGTCACTGTGTTGCTTCCTGCAGAGGAGGGTTGCCATGGAAATGAATTTTTCCTGAATAGGAGTGTGTGTGCATTTCCTGCATGGAGATCAGTCTTCTTTCTCTGATTTGGGGGTTTTCGTTCACACATGAATTTTTATTGCAGGAAAACTGCTCCGACAGTCGGAGGTTACAGGTTTGGTAAGTGTTTAAAATAGGAAGAGCTGAGTGTTTGAAAAGCAGCAAACACTTCAGTCCTTTAAAGGCTGAGAAGCTCACAGACTGAGCCTCAGGTCAAGAATTTAAGCACACAAATTGACAAGTCAGGTGGAAAAAAAATAAAGTCTCAAGTCCTGCTTTCCTATAAAGGGATTTTTTATGAATATATGATTGTACAGACCCTTTTCCAAAATGTAAAATATGGGAACATGTTTTCATTTCCATAATTCCATTGACTAAAATAATCTTTCATAGAATATAGATTCAGGGCCCGCTGTTTGATTGATTTCAAAGTATTTATTTGTTTCTTTTTAGCTCATAAAACCCACAAAAACAGGATTTCAGGAAATGAGAAAACTGTGGAGAAACGTGCACAGATTTTTTCAGGACATTAATGTTTTTTAGACTGAGTTTCACCAACTAATCATCCAGAAAGAGTGGAATGAGGAGAAACAGCTTCAAAAACCTCCACTTTCAGGAGATGGACTACGACTGGACAGAGGAAACATCTCAACTGGACCAAGGAGAAGAAGACTGTTGACCAGAGCTCTAAGGTCCTGTTTTCTGATGAAGGAAATCAAGGTCCAAAGGTTTGGAGGAAGACCGGTGAGGAGCAGAACCCAAGCTGCTGGAGGTCCAGTGTGAAATCTCCACAGTCAGTCAGGATTTGAGCTGCAATGTCCAGCACTGGTGTTGGTAAACTCTGTTTTCTTCAATCCAAAATTACTGCAACAGTCCAGCAGAATGTTCTAGAGGACTTCAGGATTCCTTCAGCTGAGGATCTGGATGGAGATGCAGATTTCCTGACCCCTTCCCAGACTATTGAAGGATTCAAGATGGACATTTCATTTTGAAAATACTTTATTTGGATTAGTCTGATGTGATCTCTGTCTTTATCTTTTTGCAAAAAACTGACAAGTAAATGGTGATTTCTACACAGTTTTCTAATTTTTCTGAAATCCTGTTTTTGTGGGTTTTATGAGCTGGAACCCCAATTTATATAAAAAGAAACAAATAAATACTTGAAATGAATGAAACGGTGGACTCTGAATCTATATTCTATGTACATTTATTTTTTTGAATGAAATTATGGAAATGAAAATACTTTTGTGGAAAGGTTTTTGTCTCTCAGTTTTCTCAAGTTAAACACACGACAGAGTCATTTAGTACGTTTTATTATGGAGTACTGAAGTCAGTGTGAAATGCATTTAGGAAGGTGATCTGAAGCAGTCCATTTCCTCCCTCCTACATGCAGTAAAAAGGTGATTACATTTACTGCTTAAAGAGGCTGTATTTTCTGCTGTACTGTGGATTCCAGCACAGGTTATAAATCTTTCCAAACCTCAACAAATCCTTGTGAGAGGGTGTCCATTTGATGGACTGTCCAGGTGATGTCTGAAACCACCCACTCCACTGATTTCTTCTGCAAGCATGATCACTGCGCTCCCAGTGAAATATGTTTCCTTGGGGAACAATGCTGCATGGAGCAAAGAGGAAATGACTGTCAGCATTTAAAAATCAATGTGTTGTTGCTCTGTCCTCTGCTAAGCCTAATGCTCAGCTCATGTCAGTGTGAATAAACATTTGAGGGTCAAATGACTTTTGCATCACTTCAAAGAACTTTATGTTCAAATTCTGCTTTTTAAGCCAAAAAAAAAGATGCATTTTTGAATAAAAATACTAATAGTTGTCATTTTGTCTCACAGCGATAGGGCCCTGGTTCAAATCCCAGATGGGATTTTCCTGTGTGGAGTTTGTATGTTCTCCTCCTGCATGTGTGCTTTCTCCAGGCACTCCAGCCTCCTCCCACAGTCCAAAGTCATGCCTCATAGGTTCATTGATGGCTCTAAAGTAATCAATCATGCACATTCTCTAGGTGTGCACGTGGGACAGCGTGCTCTGCGACAGACTTGCGACCTGTCCAGGGTATGCTGCTTTCGCCTAAACGTAGCAAGGACAGGCTCCAGCAACCCTATGACACCCGAAAGGGAGAAAGCGGGTCAAGAATATGGATGGCAGTGATGACTGCACCCTGTTTTATTCTACTAAAGTAATATTACTTTAGCAGGAACAGAAAAAACCCTAATATGAAACAAAGAGGAGAGGGAAAAACAATAAACGATTGTTTAGCAAAAAAAAAAAAAGGTATTATGTAAAAAAAAAAAAAATTCCAAGTAAAGTGAATGAAAATCTAAATGTTCTTCGTTTACAGTTAGTGTAAACTTGAGGTATTTCTGGTGCAAATGCCTAAATCGTGGAGGTGGGTGCATTGCGCCCTCTAGCGGCCAGCGGCGAGCAGCGCAACACAACTCAAACAAACATGGCGTCAGCCAGCCCGCTGCCGTCCTGATAAAAGCGCCGTTTTCATTAAATACGCTGGTTTTCAGCCAAACACAAGTCGTTAAAGGGGGTTAATAGTGAAGTAAGAAACCCGTTACTTTATAGCAGATCCCGTTTACCACTAAACGGCTTGTTTATAACGGGAATGACACACAGAGGTCACAGAGTTTCGTTTCCATCTGGCTCTCTCCTGCAGCTTGGTGTGGGGAACCTCCCGTCATGTCCCGGCTCGCCGTGGTGTGCGGGGGCTCCAGGGGGATCGGGGCAGCGGTGTCTCGCCTGCTGGCAGAGAGGGGCTGCAGGCTGGCTGTTCTCTCCAGGAACGAGGTCGCTTCCCGGGCCGCTGTGGCTGCTCTGCCCGGAGGTAAAGTACGGCGGCCGGCATCAGTCAGTTCTGTAAATGCTGGCATGCTCTCACCGCTCACTTTAGTCAATGTCACGTCAGTCAGTCTCCTTTCTTCTGTATTCTGAGGCTCGCTTTGAACTACAGCAGATCGTCTTGACCATGACTACAGGCTTCCTAACACGTGATTGGCTGGTTAGAAAATTGCGTTAATGAGCAGTTGGACACGTGTTCCTAATAAAGTGTCCAGTGAGTGTGTATGATAACGTGATCAAATACTGCCGTTTTTGTAGAATTTAGTTCTTTAGTGGTGGAACTGTTCAAACCAAGCACGAGAATGATCTTTGAATGTTGCATGAGAGTAATTCAGGAGCTGCTGGGATTTTCAGAACCAGACATCCAGGTTAAATCCTTAAATCTTTGCTTGAGCGTCCGTCCGTTTTTCCATCCATCATCCATCCATGAGTTCATCTTGGATGTCCCTGAATCCTTCCTGTTTTCTTTTGTAGCTCAGTCAGATCCAGGACCAACAGTGACCCGAGCGTTTGTTCCTCCACTGCAATAATGCTTTTGCAGAAGTTCAAAGTAACATTAAAATGGTCCCAAAATAAAGCTTGTATGTGGTGGAAGTCTGCAGACATCTGAGAATGTCCTGTCCTAGTGATGAGCTCTGGATTTGTGGGAGGTCAGTGGAATCACTGTGAGGTGTGTGTTCTCCACAGCTGACCATGTGGCTTTCAGCTGCGACGTCTCCAAGGAGCAGGAGGTGCAGAGAACCTTTGAAAGCATCAGGAAGACCTGTGGACATGTGTCGTACCTGGTGAATGCTGCGGGCATCAACAGGTGAGCTGTGCTGCAGCGTCCGTGTCTGTCCTGCAGGCGTGCAGCTGAGGTGTTTATGATTCTGTCCTCAGAGACGCTCTGCTGCTGAGGATCAGGCCTGAGGACATGCTGGCTCTGCTTCACACCAACCTGCTGGGCTGCATGCTGACCTGCAGAGCAGTCCTGCGTGACATGCTGCACATGCAGGAGGCGGCCATCGTTAATATAGGTGGGGACTGCCTTTCTGCAATGTCATGTTTATGTTTGGCCACTAGAGGGCAGAAGATCACAGGATTTTTAACTGTGCTGTACCTGTACCATTGACTGTAAAATAGAACTGGACAGGGCAGGTGTGACGTCACCCATAATGAACTCAATGAATGGACTCTATGCATGGAGCTGTGTGACGGATTTCCAGTTTAAAATAAGACCGCTCTTTTATTTCTGGTTGTGACTAACTGTATGCATCGACTTAGCAAATCTCTATGTACTATTTTGGTTATTTCTTACATGGCTGATGTTATTTATATTTCTAGTTATATTTTACATATTAAATACACGTATTTACATGCGGCCAGCATAAACAGTGATTCACATTGGCCACATGTAATACGTGCAGCAAAGATGCACATTGCTGCTTTGGTGCACGTATTTGGACACCCCTGCTTCAAATGAACTGATCCAAAGATTTGGAGATGACAACAAATAATTTTAACTATAATAAACTAGCACAAGAAGTAATGTTTGTCTGGATGATTTGATTTTTTCTACAGTTTCTTAAAGGGTAATAATGAAAAGGAAAAAGTTGAAGAAGTATGGTAGTTTAAAGAGCGTGTTATTTTCTGTCACCAGCTCCAGTGATGAAAAGGATGTTTTTGGTGTTTTTAATACATTATTGTGGCACCTTTCTCACGATGGAAGACATATATGAAGAAAATCAAGATTACAATAGCATTTCTGAGTATTTCTTTATTCAAATTGTTGTGTATCAGGAGCAGATGAAACATGCCGTATGAAGCTTGTAGTTGTGACATAAAGCTATGCCTGCAGACTCCAGGCTCTCTGCTGCGCCCCATTCTGATGCAGCAATTTGCAGATAAATAGATCCACGAACGTCTTTGTTTTCCTCGCCTGAGCTGGATTCTGGATCAGAACTGTACGTTTGGATAGCGCTGATATTGTTCACCATGTTTGTTGCACTGTTACGTTAGGGGTGTGAAAGGCTGGATGGAAGCGAGCAGGACGTGTTAAAATAGATCAAAAGATGATCAGAGCAGGACTTTAAGAAGTTCTTACACCCAATAACACATTTCAGGAAACTACAGTTTTCTTCCTTTTTTTGTTTTCTTCTTGTCCAATTGCAAATGTTAGAAAGGATGATAAAGGTTCTAAAAGAACCTGCTCTGTTCTCTCTTGGATGAACGGTAGGGTGAGGGTCATTTTTGCATGAATGAAGATTGGACTCGTCAGACTGTCAGCTGTTTGTACCGTTTTCTCTCAGCGGTTTTGTTTCACGTCTTCAGGCTCTGTGGTGGGCCTCAAAGGAAACGCCGGCCAGTGCGTCTACAGCGCCACCAAGGCGGGGTTAGAGGGCTTCACTCGCTCTCTGGCGAAGGAAGTGGCATCACGTAACGTCAGGGTGAACCTGCTGGCTCCAGGTACTGCGTGGCTCCGCCTTCATGATCATCTCAGCGCTCTTGCTCCAGCCATCACCCTTCTCCTCAGGTTTCATCCACACTGACATGACCGGCGGGCTGAGCGAGGAGGAGAGTGCGCGCTCGGTCCCCATGGGGAGGTTTGGCGAGCCGGAGGACGTGGCGCTGGCGGCCCTGTTTCTTTTGGGGCCCCCGCGTACATCACAGGACAGGTGCTGGTGGTGGATGGGGGACTGCACCTCACCATGTAGAGGACGCTCTGATCTTTTGGATTTTCCATTCAGAGAAGCATCTGCAGACTAATGCCGCCAACTCAGGAGAGTCTGACCCGGTCTCCTGAACAGAATCACCGGATTCACACCGTTGGTCTTTTTCCGTGACTGTAGAGCCCCTGCCTCTGATTGTTCTGCCATTGTTCCACGGGGAACAAAGGCAGAACTCTTCATGAGAAGAGTTTGACTTATTGATCCCAGCTGGAAAAACCAGAACAATCTGAGTACAGGAACAGAACCGGGCCAGCAGACAAATGTCCACTTTCACAAAGACAAAGACACCGGATGTAAAGAAACCTTTTTTTGAGTGTTTATTACCTCCAAATACAGAGGAAAAGAGTCGTCTAAGACTCTACACGTGTCCAGAAGTAACATGCGGAGAAAGCTGGTGTTTCTTTAAGTGGTTTAAGGCAAAGAATACATTTATAAAACGTCATCATCCAAACAGTTTCTATCTATGAGCAGAAGGTTGTGAGGATAACTGAACTGCTGAGGAGCTTTGGTTTTCATACAAAAATAAAATGATGTGTGAAAAAAGACAAAGCGTTCACTGCACCCTTTCTAAACGGACAACTTCTCCATTTTCACTTAGAGACTTCAATCCACCACCGACGCCGATAAACCTCTGATGTTCTGGATTATAATCCATCAAAGACGCAGAAAAACAACTTCCTCATCACCTCTCGCCCAGGTCAACCTGCTTCATCCTTCCTCGTCTCCTCCTCCTCCTCACGGACCTCCTCTTTACTCTATTCTTGCCCTTAAAAAAGCCCGTCTATTATCTGATCATTTTCGTAGGATGCTTGGTTTGATTAGAAACCGCCGTCTCCGGTGAAGTCGGTGGGTGGTTTGGAAGAAACTCTTGAGCATGCAGAGTGGGAGTGGCAGGCACTTTATCAGCATGGGGGGGTCGGGAGTCTTCTCTCATCCTCTCTGTGATGGTGCCCCCCTCCCTCTGTGTGTGCGGTTGCTAGCCCCGCCCCGTTTCAGAGTGCTGGCTTAAAAGGCCCTCAGACCTCTGCTTCCTACAGATCCTCGCTCTCCACCAGCGCCCCCGGGGGCAGTGGGCTGGAGTCGGGGAAGAAGGCGGCCTTCACGTCCAAACCTCGCTCCGTCAGGGCGGCGTAGCGGCTGGTGGAGGGGCGCACCTTCTTGGGTTTGGGGAGATTGGGCTGCTGCCACTGAGCTGAGGAGAGAGCAAGGAGCGTTCAGCGAGGACGAAGAAGCCCCGCCTACATGCTCTTTTCCTGTACACTTACTGTGGACGTCGAGGCGCGCTGTGCTGGAGACGATGCCGGCGTCGTTCTTGGCTGAAACCGTGTACCAGCCTGCATCCTCCTTCAAGGCGGGCTGTATGATCATACACAGGTAGCCGCAGTTGTCCTGGTGCATGCTGGGAGAAGCAGAGACCGTCAATCCTCAGCTCATTCACTTGGACTGCTTCTAAGAGGAAAGCCATCAAACCTGATTCTGTCTGTGTTGTGAGTGAAGGACTCGTTCTCCCTCTTCCAGAAGATTTGGGGGTAGGGAACCCCAGTGACCCGGCACTCTAGCCGCACAGGGTGACCCTCAGCCACGCTGGTGTTCTGCAGCTTCTCCACAAACGATGGAGCCTTGTGCATCTCTCTGGCTGTGGGGACAGTCGGGGTTTGAGTCCGCGCAGCTCCAGACTGGAACTCTGGCGACACAGACACTCACCTGCAACGATGAGCTCCAGGTTGAAGGAGTTCTGGCCAGCCCGATTGCTGGCAATGCAGGTGTAGATGCCGGCATCTCGACTCGTGACTGGCTCAATGACCAACGAGTGCACCCCGTTCTCCCTCACCAGCATCTTGTGAGAGGAGTCTGGGCGGATGCTCTGTCCATTCAGCTGCCAGATGAGGTCGGGGGTCGGCAGGCCGCTAACCTGCAGGAGGAAAAGAGGCCTGGAGTCAAAGTCCCACTCCAATCATCTTTTGATCTATTTTAAAAACGTTCTCAGTGGTCTTTTAGTCATAATTATGCAGTTTTCAAGCCCATTGAAACAAGTGTATTGTGATATTGGGCATAAATAAAATAGAATTGTGTTTGAGGCAAAATTTAAAAAACCTGGATCATTTTCTAGGACATTGTTTCTGGACAGGACTGCTGCCGTGGAGTAAGCCTGCCCCCATTTCCCATCATCTGTATGTTTACACTTTCCCACACTCTCCCACTGGCTTACAGTCCCTCACACCCCCAATCTAACAACAAAATGAGGAGCAATATCAGAGCTATCCAGCTGTACAGGTTTGATCCAGCTTCCAGCTCAGATGAGGAAAACAAAGACGTTCATGGATCAGCAGGAGACCAGCAGGGAGCTTGTGTTCCTCCCAGTGTATTTTCACAAATACACTTTTTTTAAAGTGTATTTTTTCATCTGCTCCTGATTCACAGCAATTTGAATAAAAAAATATTCGGAAATGTAATTTTGAGCTGAATTTTCTTCATCTATGTCCTCCATCATCAGAAAAATGCTGCAAGAACATGTTAGAAACATGACTTTCATTGGAGTGGGTCTTTAATGACGCTGCAGCTTTATCTTGTGTTTGCTTGACTGGAGTATGAAAAAAGCAGCGTTTGGTTCACCTGTGCGCCTGCCTGCACAGAACAAAAGCTGAATAGAAACCCAACACCTGCTGCCCCCTCCCACCTGAAAACAGAGCTGCTGTGAAACCACAGACAGCAACAGCCTTGCCCGAATCCCAGATGAGTCTGACTGAAGCAGCATCTTGTGGGAGAGACGCTCCAGACCTGTTCAGAAAGCTGCCCCTCTGCTTAACAAACATTTGCTGTCTGACTTGATGTTCTGCAGGAAGGTGAAGTGAAGACAGAAAATGAGTTTGAGCAGTGGGAGGAGCATAAGGGGGGGCTCATTCCTGAAACCTGACTTCATTCAGGAGAAGTCCGACTGCGCTCCTGCAGTCTGCTGACAGTTCCGTTCCGTTCAGGGGTGAGGTTACCTTGCAGTCCATCCGGCACAAGCGGCCCTCCTGGACGATCAGGTCCCCGGGAGCCTGCAGGAAGTGAGGGCGGAAGTGGCGCTCTTGGATGTTGTCGTTTTCATCCCCGCTGTCTCTGGACCGGGATCTGGACCTGGGGGGTGGGGGTTACCAATAGAAACATACATCTGGACAGTCTTCTTAAATGTAGATGATATTTATCACAAATGTTAAATCACCAAAGAGGCAGAATTTTTTCATTGTTAGGTGCAAACAAAGACAAAAAGAATGCACAAAACATGACTAAAACTAGAGATGAATGATTTCATTCATATTTGGTAAAGAATGTGATGATAGTTTGCTGCTCAGCAGCACCTTGCGCCATTGAAACCATAGACTGTATATCTAACAGCTGGACTGAGTGACACCGCCCCCACGTTCCAAACAGGAAGTACCTGCTGGTTCCAAGAAGCCAAAATTCCATAGACCATAGCGAAATGAACAACTAAGTCATTTATAACCGTTGCTGTTGTAATACATTTACGGAAGCGGAAGTGGTCTACCCAAATTTTTTGGACCAGTTTCTCGTGATGACGAGATACTGAAGAATAGACTGTAGCGTCCCGCTCTCCCTTTCCCACACTGAGACGCAAAGGGAGTGTTTGAGCGTGATGCTTTGCTTGTCCAGGTTGTTTTTTCTTTTCTCTCTCTTAACTGTCATTTGATGTTTGTTCGTCTGGATTTCAAATCTACTTTCTTGAAACAGCATCACCTGAATAAACGAGAACCTTCACCATCAGATGATCACATGGTCTGTCAGATCTGTGCAGGAACCTTGAACTTTGAAAAACATGACCGTGAATGTTTCTAACAAAGACTAAATTAACTCAAACATTAAATGAGTTGATGAATCTGTGGGCAGTAGTGCAAACAGGTCTCCTTTAATCTGATCCCCTTCCTATCAGAGATCAACAACTCGTCCTAAAGTCAGGTCAGGACTCTGCTGTTATCAGCTGGATGGAAATGTAAGGCGTGGGGCTTTTATCTCATCAGGAAGAGCTCCTCAGGTGGTTGTAGATCTTCCTGCGCCGCCATCGGGGCATTGCTGCATAAATGCAGGCTGTGCACGTTAGAACAACGAGGAGCTGCAGCTGCTGCCTCTCATTAGCGCTCAGCTAAACTCAGCAGGGTTCAGCTGCCAGCAAACCTTTGTGTAAATACAGGCATCTTGGAGCATTCTTCGGTTGGCATCAGTGTGGGGATGTGAGTGGGGGGAGGGGAGGGGGGGGGGCGGATGATGTCCAGCCTGCAGCTGCAAACAGAGCAGAGCCTCACCTGCGCATTTGTCCAGGTGTGGATCTCTGGCTGCGACCTCGCTGGTTTACTGCCTGAACCATCATCCTGCCGGTGCAGCTCACTCTCCCCTGAGGGAGGGGGGCAAACAGCAGCAGTTACGTGCTCAGAAAATGTACGCTTAACATGAACATCCTCAGATTTAAGCTTTGGCCTCCAGCCTCCTTACTTCTGGATTTGCTGCCAGGATGGTGTAGTTGCCATCGTCATCCAGCGAGGCGGCGGCGGTGTGCAGAGAGCAGGTCCCATCCGGCTCTCTGTTGATTCTATAGTGCTCGCTGTGCTTGGAGATCTGCTTGCCGTCTTTAAACCAGTAGATCTGTGGAGGAAAACACCTGAAAGGGTTACTTTGGTCCAAAAACAGCCTGCAGTTTGTACTGCAGTCACTGTTTGACAGAGCCTCCTCTTTTGACCCTTGAATCATCCATGTTGTGTTTAAAAGACAGACATGATTTCCACTAAACGTTCAGGATTGTTCCTCGACAGGAAGCTTCAGCCTTGATTTATGTCAACAGTGTTTTTCTGCTCAAAGAAGAGTTTCTGGGTTTTTATAAGGGTTTGAATCCATGTGCACACGTTAAACTGAGTTCATTTTAGAGGGTTTGTTTTTTAGGGTTTTGCCTAAATCTACCAGCCACGCAAAAGGAACTTTCTGATATGATTTTCTTAAAGTAAATAGTGTTGGAGAGAAACATCTGACCAGCTACTTTATCCTCCTGTTTTGGAAACTTTTTTTAAGCATCTTCTTTTTTACTTTATTACTTTTTAGTACTTTTTCACATCAAATTATTCATCCTTATGCAGACATTATTGCTTTTTGATTGACTGGCTGGTTTGATTCTGTTTGTCTTCAGTGTTTGTATTTGATCATAAACCAATATCTATAATCAATGTCCTTGTTTTGGGTTCTGTTCTGTTCTAAAATACTAAATCCAAAGCAGTTTCCAAAAACACAAATTTAGTGTCAACACCAGAAAATCCACTTTAAATGTCTCAGTTGTTTGGAACAGGATAGACGTTTTCCAGAAGAATGGGAACATTTTTAGGAATATTTGGAGGTCAGAGAGTTTAGCTGAAGTCTCTGGCTGTTTGCAGAAAGATGTTGCAGATCTTTTTTGGTGAAACAGAGAACAAAACGCTGATGAAGCAGCTTGAGAGATTCTGCATAGACAAGAGACAGCACTGCCCCCCCTCGTCTAAAGCTGCATTCCTGTTTGAGGCAAAGCCACCCCCCCACACCCCTACAGAATATGAAGGACAGACAAAAGTTAGTCAATGAATTACACATTTGCACACAGGCACACATTTGTCTTTAAAAAGCCTTCAATGACACAACAGTCAGCTCCAGCTTGAATCTTTCTGTAAAAAGACTCCTACCTTTGCTTTGGGTTCTCCTTTCACCTTACAGGAGAACATGACTGGCATGCCCTCAAACACTTTGTAGTGTTTAAGCTTCTGCTCAAAGGACGGTGCCACCCCCTGCCCGGCCGAGTCGTCATCGTACTGCACGTCATCGTCTGACTCCTCCACCGGGGAGCGCTCCAAGCGGAACTCAATCTCACTGATAAGGCGCTGCTCGAAGCTGGACACTTTGTATTCCTGCATGCCAGGAGAAGAGATTCCGAGGAAAACAATGAAAAACCACAGCAATGGGGGAAGGGGGGTTCAGAGCATGCTGGGAAAACTTGAAACTAGAGCTTTAAGAAGACACATTCCACTGTCTTTATTACCAACAACCCCTTCAGTTTTACTCCCATCACCTCACACATTCTCCATCAGTCTGCCCCAGCTCTGCGGTGAGGAACAGGCAGCTTTGTGTTCATGCTCCATAAACATAGAAACAGATTGCGCCTTTTTGGAGGGGAGGTATCTGCGGTGGGACGTACACAACTACTGCTCAGAGGGAGTGTCTTTGAGTGAGGGTTGCCGTTTGGATCAGCTGACCTGCTCTATGCTTAAGTGGAAGTTGTGCATCACTCAGGAGGGGATCACTGATGGGTCCACAAACAGCCTTTACTCGCTCAGAAGAGCTGCTTTCAAGGATAAAACAACTGCAGCGTCTTCCATAACATGCTCTGTCACTCAGGGAGGGGTGCAGGATGGACAGCAAGCTGCAGTTGCCTCAGAAGTAGTATAATGAAGAGCTGTTGTACCTGTGTGACCAGCTCCTCCGCCGTGTCCTGAGTGTTTAACACTGTGGCAGCACTGTCAGCTCCCAGCAGTCTGCGAGCCATCTTCTCCTCATAGGTTAACCTCTGGAAGCAGGGATTAATGGGTCAATGCGGGTTAGTGTTTCAGTTGCTGGAACACACACGTCTGAAAAAGACTCACACAAAGTCAAAGGCCTTTTTTTATGTTTCATGACAAGTTTTACTGGAGAGGTTTGTTAGTTAGTGTTAATCCACACTGAGAGCCTGATCCTTTCCTCTGAAGAAAACACACCTGTTGACCGTTGCTTGTGCGTTCCTCCTTAAAGCGCAGTTTCCTCTCCAGGTCCTGGATGACGGCATCTTTGGACCCTTGGATGTCTGAGTCTGAGGCAATGCGGGGCATCTTGCTAATTGAAGGCTTTTTGGGAAACACTTTGCTGAAAAAAGACAAGGAAAAAAAACACATTTTAATATGCAATGAAGTACCCCCCCCCAATCACATTCCCTGAAAGTGTCTTCTTATCTCACTCTGGCCTCAGCAGGAATGTTGGGAGGAGTGCAGGAATGAGCAACGGCTGAGGACAAGATTACAGGCAGATAGCCCATGATGGGGGGTGGGGGGTGGGGTGTTCCCCTCAAGGACAGCTATGAGTAACCCCCCCAACTTGTGTTTATTAGCTAACTCAACACCAGAGCCACAGCATCTTATGACTGTTTGATTTAGATCCTTACATTTAAACACGCAGTTCTATTGTAAACACGCAGTTCAAATGTAAACACGC
>BSAI01000018.1:1958575-1980172 GCA_036245035.1 Adrianichthys oophorus
ACACACACACACACACACACACACACACACACACACACACACACACAACAACCTGTTCAACCGTCTCTCTCAATGACCTCCAACTCTTTCTCTCCAGCTCTAATTGCATACACGCCATACAAAATAAAACCAGAATCCCCCCCGTCTGTACAGCACAATTTATACCCCCCACCCCCACCCAGCTCATGTTTCAAGTGAAAAACTGAAGTGAGTTTCTGTTTTTTTCTCTCCAGTGGAGGAATTCTAAAGATATTGGAGTGGGAAAGACATCAGCCATCAAATGGGATTAACAGCAGGAATGGAAGGAGGAGGAGAGGAGCAGGCAGAGAAGAGATCCAGTGAGACCCGAGCTTTCTCACAGAACAGAACTTATTGTGTGAAAATAATCCATCTGACTCCACAGGAGCACACAACAGAACCACACACACACACACAGTTACACACTAAACTAAAAATCCCCCGATCCCGGTTCTTCTCTCCTCAGTCTGACCCACTTCCCCCCCTGCGGTTCTGGAGCAGTTTTGGACTCAAAGTCCTGCAGAACCTCTATGGTTTTGGAAGTAGCCAGCAGTCTGATCCAGTTAGAAACTAGTCTGGAGTTTCCCTCAATGCTCCAGATTGAAACATTTAGCTTCAGAATAATGAGAAGATGACATGTGAGGTGTTCTCTGTCATGGACTCACTCAGTCAGGCTGGAGGAGGTGGAGACAGGCTGGTACCTCCAGAGCGGAGCAGGTAGGAGCAGAATAATCCCTGCAGGAGCGGCGGTGCTGCTCTGCCAGCTGGAGGAGCATATATAGCAGCAAGCAGGCAGACAGAGGCAGCTCATTCTCTGCCTGTATGAGTCAGGCTGGCTGTCTGGAAGCTCCTCCCCTTCACAGTAAAAGCCCACAGCCTGCCAGAGATCGGCTGCTTCCAAAATAAAAGCTCGGAAATGAGGTGAATGTAAAAATGACTTTTCTTGACTTCAGAGGCAAACAACCAAGTTTAAATCAGCAGAGAGGCTTTAGTTTTTACTTTTTCACTTGGTTTCCTGCTTAATCTTGAAGCTTTTTCTATATGGTCATACACATTAATCATGGCAAAAAGAAGTTTCAGAAATGTATTTTTCAGATTAAAAAAAGTAAAAATGTATCATGATTGACTTGCGGTTATATCTACCAAATATGAGCAATACAGTTGTTATGTTTCTAAGGTCCATTTGCCAGACCCTTTCCAGAAAATATAATGGAGTGAAAAAGTGTCCCGGATCCAAGCGGCTGAAATGAGCTTGCTCCGTAGGGTGGCTGGGCGCTCACTTAGAGATAGGGTGAGAAGCTCGGTCACCCGGGAGGAGCTCGGAGTAGAGCCGCTTCTCCTCCACATCGAGAGGAACCAGATGAGGTGGCTTGGGCATTTGGTCCGGATGCCCCCTGGACGCCTCCCTGGGGAGGTGTTCCGGGCATGTCCCACTGGGAGGAGACCCCGGGGAAGACCCAGGACACGCTGGAGAGACTATGTCTCTCGGCTGGCCTGGGAACGACTCGGGGTCCCCCCAGAGGAGCTGGAGGAAGTGGCCGGGGAGCGGGAAGTCTGGACATCTTTGCTTAGACTGCTGCCCCCGCGACCCGGTCCCGGATAAGCGGAAGAAAATGGATGGATGGATGGAAAAAGTGTTTTCATTTCCATAATTCCATTCAAAAAATTAAATTTACATAGAATATAGATTCAGAGTCCACTGTTTCATTCATTTCAAGTATTTATTTGTTTCTTTTTACATAAATTAAACAGCCAGCCTCCTCAGCTCTGATGTTCAGCGTCTTACCCAGACTATGGAGGGGGTCAATGATGGTCATCTGGATAGTTATCAAGTCTGAAGTCTTCCCCATATTGAACCAAACTGAACCAATTGAATGACCTCTGGTGAACCTGTGCAGGAGCTTTGAGTTTAGTAGATGATTAGTTGGTGAAACTCATTTCATTTCTTTAAAAATCTGTGCGCATTTCTACACACTATTCTAATTTCCGGAAATCCTGTTTTTGTGGGTTTTATGAGCTGGAACCCCCATTCATGTAAAAAAGAAACAAATAATTACTTGAAACCAATCAAACAGTGGGTCCTGAAAGTTGAATTTTTTTGAATGAAGTTATAGAAATATAAACACTTTCTCATGAAGTTCTATTCTTTTGGAGTCCGTACTCTTCTGTTGTGCACTGCTGGGAGGATGTGAGAGTCAAACACACCACTGCTGGTTTATTGAACTATTTCTCACTAAAGAAAATCCACCCTTCATTTTTAGGAGATGAGGAAAACTTTTTCAGGAATGATCATATTCTATTTTTGTGTTGCGCGTCTCTATTTTAGGGACTTGGTGTGGGTCCATGAGTCAGGCTGAGCTGGAGCTGGTGGGGGGCTGTAGCAGGGCCCCAGTGTTCCAGGTGCTGGTCTAATGAGGGGGAAAAGGTCAGATGGTTTTGGGAAGAGTCATCCTCGGGGTGCTGACTGTCTGAGCTGAGCCAGTGTGTGTGTCACTGCAGTGTGTGAACATCATTACAGCCTGTAAACCCCCCCTCCCCGGAGCTGTGTGGTTGCCATGTTCATTGTGTGTCTAACTTCCAGCATCGCAGCTCCATGGATCTCCTCCTCTGACGGCGTTCGTGCTCTCTTGTGGGGGATCACAGAGGTGGGCAGGTTTCCATGCTGTCAGCTCCCTTTCTCCTCACACCCCTCCATTCTTCCTTTCTTCACTCCTTCTCTTTGGGCTCTTCAATCCTTCTTCCAGCTCCCAGTTTGTGTTGTTATGAAAGTCAGCTCCCTCATCTCTCTTCCTTATTTGGAAAGTTTCTCCGTTCCTCACAGGTCACTCCAGCCCAGGCCAACCAATCCAGGCTTTGTTGGTCTGGAGTTCCAGCCAATCCAGTGTCTTCCATGTCCTTTTAAGGACTCCCCGTCACTGAGGCCCATGAGAAATGATCTCCTTTCTTGCTCTCTTGTGATTTCATTTCACTTTATACTCTGATACATGAACCTCCCTTTCTCTCCCAAATGAGAACTGACTTCCTGCCTCTGCCTTTTCCATTTGCTTGTAATCAAAAACTTGCACAGGCATCCATCAGGGACCTGAGTCAGCCAGTGTTTGACTTTCCTTCTTAATTAGTCGTATCATGACCGAGTTCTCAGTGTGTCGCCAGATCCACATCTGCCTTTTTAACATGCAAGCTCCCCACTTTCTACACAACCACAAGCAACACGTCGACAAGAAAGTGATTGTTAATACTTCATTAGAGTTCATGACTTGGACCCGTAAACACGCCGTTTAGACGGAAGCTGTGAGTCACAGCAGCAGAAAAACACGGAGGAAATGCAGACTTTTTGATTTGACCCAAAAACGTTCCCGTTACGGCCTCCCATCTGCAAACAGGAGCAGAAGTTCAGCTGGTGTGCAGGGTCACCTTCCTTTAGTGGACTGCAGACAGCACCTCTGGGGTCAGATGGGTCGCAGAAATCATTAAATCTCTGAGGAATGGCAGTTATGCGGTGGAACGGTATAACCTCAAGCTGCAGGCTACGTTTATGTGTATTAAGGCATTCTTGGTCTTCATCATTACAGCACGAGGCGACTTTTATTTGCAACTTTACAGTGCTCATTTTTCCACTCTTTTGACCCCAAGATTTTCAGCACAGAAAGGTGTTTTCCTCTTTGCAGAAATGCATTTCAAACAGCATCTTCTAAACAAGGCCAGTGGCGAATACAACACGCCTGTGATCTGTTTAAGTTCACGCACACGCAGCTCCAGACTCTTTTGTTTCATGAAAAGCAAGCTGATTAAAGCAGTCATTATCACAGCATCTGCTTGAGTTTATAGAACAGCCTGGTATCTGTGAGGGGAGGAAAAGCTAAACGTTGAGCTTAAGTGAGCCTGCTTCTCATCAGGCAGACTTCCACTGAGCGGGATTTCCACTCAATGTATGAACACAACTGCTGCTTCATGAAGGAGGGATTAGGCAGAGGATTGGATCAACAGTTGCCTCTGATACTGTGCAGTCACACCCTGACAGATCTGAAACCAACCTATTATATGAACCGGTGGGTGTATTATCAGGGTCAGTGTCTCTGCAGCCACACCTTCACTGTGTTGCACCATCTGATTGCCTCCTCTTCTTTGTGTTTGGCTCTGCTGCTCTGACGCCGGCGGATTATGTGCAGACTTTAAGCAAAGTCATCGGAGTTTCAAAAAAAGAAAGCAGTTTGGCGAGAAACTGTGCAGCAATACTCCAGTGAAAAGTCTCGTTAGGTGAGAAGAAAAGTGACGGTGTCGGCACTGGCAGGTCATTCATGAGCCGCTCGAGTTCCCTTGAGCTTTACAGGATCAATGTGTTCCTCTCTGATGTACTGAAACTACACAGATGGCGAAACCCTGAACAGAGCACTGTTACTGAACCAGAGGGTCGGCTCCTGGGATGCAGCAGACATATGAAGGCTGCTTTCTATCTAGACGTGTCATTTCTATCCTGTGGTTTTAGGTTGTTTCTGGAAGCCAGGTTTGTTTTCCAGACCAACTCACAGTCAAACTAAATCCACAACCAAGAGGACTTTGGTTTCTTACATAATGTGGGCCAAGCAGAGTTCAGAATATGACATTTAGTTTGGTGAACATAATCCAATTCCAAAAAGCTTCCTTCAAGCTTGCTCTCCGTTTTTGTGTCCTAAACTTGACCTTGGCCTCTTCCTCTCCTGGGATTTCCTCTGATTCTGGTGCTGATGTCTGGCATTGACGCCAGGCATTGAACCCAAGCCCCTGTTCTGTCTTGTCCTTCAGCCCAGAAAAACACAGGGTCTGTTGTTACAGCTAAGGTTCCTGAAGTCCATTCCTTCCCACCAAGTCACCCAACAACTTCCTCCACCTCATCAGCTCACAGTCTGCACACAAATACAAGCTTCCAGTCTGTTTTTCCAACAAATTACACCTACTTTATTCCAGACCTGAGACTCTTTTATCATAATCAGTGAGCTTCTATTTAGAGAAGCAGTTGCCTTAAAAATAAAACTGGAATATTTTAACTTCAAAGTTACTTGCCCCTGGGAGTAAAGTCCTAAATATACTACATATCCTCAACTTCATTCATTTTCCAATCCGCTTTATCCCTTTCGGGGTCACGGGGTTGCCGGAGCCTAACCCGGCTACTCATGGGCGAAGGCAGGGTACACCCCTGGACTGGTCGCCAGTCTGTCGCAGGGGCCACAATCACACACCCATGCACACTCACATTCACACCTAGGGACAATTTAGAGTAACCAATTAACCTATGAAGCATGTTTTTGGACGGTGGGAGGAAGCCGGCGTACCCGGAGAAAACCCACGCATGCACGGGGAGAACATGCAAACTCCACACAGAAAGGTCCCCCAGCCAGGACTTGAACCGGGAACCTTCTTGCTGTGAGGCAGGAGCGCTAACCACTGCGCCACCGTGCAGCCTATCCTCAACTTGAGGATATTAAAAGGAAAGCAGAGCAAATTATAGAACGGATGGCAAATGAAAAAGGAGTACCAGTGCTTGTTCAACAGATCAGTTTGCGTACTCTTTTTTGAGGAATTGTCTTCTTTTGATGTTATGGAGGGATTTTTTTCAACAGAATCTGCTAATTCTGTACTTGTAAAAATGTAAGAATTTAATAACAAAACTGTCCGTCCTGACTGTGTGTGTGTGTTGACTCCTGCCTGGTTTTTGACTTTGCCCGGCCTTGCCCTTGTCTGTCTGCTCTCGCTAAAAACCAGTTGCACATGGATCCAAACACCGCTGCAACAAGCGTGCCCACTCCTTCGAATCTGGCGGGATTTGCGGCGATGCTCCTGGAGCACGGTCATCAACTTCATCCTTTGACCGCCGCTACTGATGCCATCATGGAGCAGCTCCTAGCTAATCCAGCACCCGTCGCGTCGTCCCGTCCCGCTCCACTTACAGCTATGTCCGCTTCGGGGTTCGGGGATCCTACCACATCCCTCAGTCCAGTAACCACCCCACATCTTTCGCTATCGGACAAATTCACCGGGAAACCAGAACATTGTAACGGCATACTACTCGGGGAATCTTAATGACGCAGAGAAAAACTATGACGTAGGCGACTGAGAGTTGCTCGCCATGAAGAAGGTGTTCTCAGAGTGGAGGTATTGGCTGGAGGGGCATCTCAGCCATTCCTGGTTCTGACAGATCATAAGAACCTGGAAAAAATCAAGGCCTCTGAGAGGCTGAACCCCCGCCAAGCACGAGGGTCCCTGCTTTTCTCTCTGATGCGCTGTCCTGCCTCCACGAAACCTCCATAGAAGAGCCGGTGGCATCAGAGTCAGGTTGATCCTAGCCCCAGTACAGTGGTTTACAGTTACTCATTCAAAATTTGAATCAGAAACAAATTTTACTCCAACAACTAATCTGGAGAAACGGATTAACCCAAACAGGTTTATCTGTTTGGGTTTGTCGGTTTTAACATAGAAAAAACTCTGATAACGTTTAGCTTATTCTGATATATTTTTGGGGTGTAATGATTAATCTATTGATTAACGATCGATTAATTGATTTTTAATCCTACAAACCAAGCAGATTGATCTGTCGGTGGAAGAATCAAATCAAATCGACCTATACATTCTAAAATTGTTTCAAAATTAGATAAATTGATAATCAATCTTGGAGAACACCATTTAGATTGAGGCATAGTAGGCTTATTTTACTGTATCACAGCGGACAACATACATGTGATGCAGCAAAAACTGATCAACCATCATTCCAGTCCAATGTGTGGAAACACACGGATAGAATGTTCTAATAATGTTCCTTTGGATTATTCTGATGTGGAAAAACAACAGTGGAATGAACTTTATCAAACTCAAATGGGAATGGATTTGACATTCATTCTTGTTTACTTGTTTGTTTGTACACATTTCATTTCATTTCATTTCATTAAATATTTTATTTAAACTTGATTATCTTGCAAGAAATACAAGGAATCTGGAAAAGTTCACCTGAACCGTTCAGTGCCAGATATTTATCTCTGAGTCACACTGGTAGAAGTTTTGGCTGAAGATGTCCTGGATCCATTTTAGGTCAGTGAATCGGATCCAACCGTAATGTAATTTTGTTCTGTTTTTATTTGTTCTTCAGGCATAATTTTTAGTCTTTCAGACGGCCTTGTTTCTGTGTGATTTTGTTTCTTTTAGCTTCTTTTTCATACTTGTATTATTCATGGTTAGTTAAAATACTTTGAGCTGCAAACCTAGAAGCTTCTTCAAGTTAAAAGAGCAGATCTGGAGACATTTGTACAACAATCACAATCATTTTAGAAGAAAAATAACTACATTTCCTCTGACTTTCATCCTCTACAGATCATGCATCTCCAGAAAGCCTCAGCGTCTTTCTGAGATATTTTCTGAGTCCTGGGAATCAAACTGTCAACCACATTTTTGGAAAATGCCTACTTTGCTGCATGTCAGCCTCTTTTCTCATGCCTCACACCCTTTTTTGTCATCCCGGCCAGTGCTTTCTAGTTCTTTCAAAAACGTAAAAAAGAAAGAATCAGCAAGAGCAGTAAGTGGAAAAAGATCCACAGATGATCCAATCATAGCAGAAAACCAAAAAGAAACACAATAAGATCCTGTTCCAACAACACAACAACCTACCTGCTCTGTATGTGCATGTGTGTGTGTGTGTGTGTGTGTGTGTGTGTGTGTGTGTGTTAGAGCCCCACACACGGAGCCATCTTGACTCCCAAAGGGATGTTTGGGTTCTTCTCCTTTCATACTCACAGCTTTGGCTTGGGCTTGGTGGGCAGTGGGGGGCACTCTCTTCCAGAAGATGGAGACAGCTGTCCTGGAGTTGGGGGGGAGCCTGGGGTCATGTGGGCAGGACTCTGCGGTTTTGGTGGATCGTCCACGTCAGTGTGCGGCAGAGGTGGAGGAGGGGGCGTGGTCTCTTTGCTTGGAGGTGAAGGTGTAGAAGGGTGTTGTCCATTCTGCTTACTTTCTTGCTGTTTCTCCTGCACGTCTGGAGTGATCTGGACTGGGGATGGAGCTGACATGCTGGGCCAGACCTCCAACTCCCCAATGTGGAAGGCCTCAGGGCCAGACGGAGGCAGCGTCTTAGGTGGCAGCTCCAGGTGGGTGATCTCAGTGGGGGGTGGAGGAGGAGGGAAGGAAACTGCATCCTCGAAGCCTGAGCTGTCACCAGACATGCCGTTACTGGAGGAATCCTCTGCTGCAGAGGAAACAAAGAGCAGAAGAGTGTGAAACGCCACATTCAACACTGATCACTCAGCTGATCTGCACCCACAGCTGGATTCAGTCAAAGCAGATACAAGCCTGTGTGTGGAGTTCTGCACTGTAAAAACACAGCATGAGCGCCATCAGAAACCTCTCTGAACTCTGACCTTTCTCTGACTCAACACTCACAGAACAACATTTTGTGTAGACCTTCATGAAGACAGGTTTCCAAACTCCAAACTGCAGCAGCTCAAGGGAGCAGCCAGACCACCAAACATTCATGTGATGATCAGTCTGGGACTGCTTGGCCATCACTTATTCAGATTTGTTGGGAAAGTGGTGTTCAGATTAAACCTTTGATGTCTTTTGTTCTGGATGGAGATGGAGTCAATGGAGAAATCATAAGGCCCTTTTGTCAGAGTTAAGAGAGAGAAAAGAAATCTAGACAGTACATGTGTCGTGCTGTTTCAGGTGATGATGATGTGCCGGTCACACCTGGAGTGACAGTGAGTCTGGCTGAGCTGCTGACAGAACCGCAGGGATTGGACGCCGTGCAGCAGAACAGACCGCCGTCCTCCGGAAAAGCCTCAGTTATCACCAACGTGCAGATCTCCTCTGAAATCACAAAAGCAGATTTGTCATGAAATGTGACCTGGTGGGCCAAAGGACAGATGAGACAGATGAGTCACTGTGGAGACAGACAGCGAGAGTGAGGAGCAGCCGCAGACGTACAGATGTTCAGTGATACCTACGTGACTCACAGACTCACACAGGTGGGACTTGTCCTCCCACTTTACAGTAAACAACACAAACAACACAATTTCAGACATGTAATGAAAAAGAAAGTTACTTAACAGGTAACTAAAAATCCTTTTTAATGAGCTAATGGAAAGTTCAATAAACTGTTTCCTTAGTGATTTACAATCAAACATTTAGACAAACTTCTTGATTGTACTTTTTGAAACCACAAACATAATTTATAACCAAAATTCAATCATTTATTGCTGAAAAATAAGCAGGCGAGGTCCTACTTTTTCCATATTTCTCTTGTTTTCATTATTCCTGCCACCATTCACGTCAGATTTCTGTCACTGACTTTCCTGTCTCTCTCACAGGTCTTTCTCCAGAATTCTTTGTCATCATGATTGGAGTATCCCAACAGTTTCCATGCATCTTCTGATCCTGGTTTTTGGATCACCTGCTCCAGCAGATTTAACCTTTCTTTGTTGTGTTTCCTCCTAGAAACAATCGATGAAAATCCTACTCTTTTGCGAATAACATGACTTTCAGAAACATTCTATTGAACTGCTGTAATTTTTCAGGTGCTGCTGGGTCTTTTTTAGTTCTCAGATGTCGATGGTTTGGCCATACACTTATTTCAACTTTAGAACAAAAAATCTCTTCACTGAAGAAATCCAGTTCAACCTCTGATTGTGAATAAAGCTGCAGCTCAGCTGGAGATTGTTGTCATTTCAGATTTCTGTTCTCTGACGGTAAATGCAGATGTGAATGGTGAAGGAACAGAAACGTACCTGGCTCAGCAGCTGATCGAGGTTCTGATGCATCACAGGCAGCGCAGAAGAGGAGGAAGACAGGAAAAATATCTTAGCAGATATTTACAACCACAGCTGAAACATTTGCAGCTGCAATAAGCTGCACTCACTTTTCTGTAAAATACGAAAGTCAGGGGAGTCCAGGACCTCGTTTCCTTCTCGGTACCATCGGACCTGTAGAGGAGGGCTTCCACGGACCCTGCACTCCAGAACCACTACTTGACCCTCTGAGGCCTGAGCATCCTGCAAGTGCTGCGCCATGGTTTAGGGAAGAGGAAGCAAAACCAGATGTCAACACACAGACACAATATTCAGATTCTCTCAAAGTCTTTGGAAGAACTGTTATGATGCACAGCAGATCTTTCCTTTGGACAGTTTCTCTGAAGAGGAAAATATTTTGTTTTCATTTCCTGACTGACTTTAGACATCTTCCTCCAGTGACTTAAAGACCCACTCTGATGAAAGTTTTTTTTGGTGTTTTTAATATGTTCTTGTGGTTTTTTTCTGGTTATGAAGAACACAGAAAATCAAGCTCAAAATTGCATTTCTGAGTACTTTTTCTTGAAATCATTGTGAATCAGGAGCAGACACAAAATGCTGTTTGAAAAAGATTGTATTTATGACTTAGAAAATATGCCGGCCAGGCCAAAAGCTCTCTGTTCTGGTCCATTCTGATTCATCCACAAATAGATCGATAGTACGTCTTTGTTTTCCTCGTCTGAGCTGGAATCTGGATGAAAACTGTACGGCTGGACATCTTCAATTTAACTTGCCATTTTGTTTTGCACCGCTAATGTTAGCTTGGTTTTTATAGGCTGGAAGCTAGCAGGTGAGAGCGTAAAGAGAGAGAACTCAGTTAAGAATGACAAGAAGGGGTGCCGGGGCTGCCATCAGTCTCACCCACAACTCACAGTTGATTTTCTAATGAACTCCTGAGGCTCTAATGAAACTATGTCCTAGAAAATGGTGTGTTTTTTTGAAATGTTGGCTAAAATTTTTTTAATCATAATTATAGATCACTGGGAACGCTTTCAGAAAAGATGTTCGGAGTGGGACTTTGAGATTCTAACTCACAAACCTAGATTTTTTAAATCCCTAGAAAATCGGAAAACCTTTGAGGCACAGAGAGATTGAATTTCCATCCCATAGTAAAGTGACTGAATGTGTTTTTAGTTATTCACTAATCTGAGTTCCCTCATGAGGCCTCTTCCAGTTTTCCTAGAAGGATTCCCATGGATTTATTCAGGTCAAAGTTTCTGCTTAAGAACTCTTCCTGTGCTGGATGTAAGGAGGACGCTATTCGGCCTTCTCCCCAGAAATGTAGACAAACTTCCAGTCAATCCCACAGCACCTGACAGGATTACAGAACCTGATGAATGTTCACAGAGCTGAAAGGAAAAAGTCTGACAGGAGGAACCCCGGATCCATGAGAGCCTCCTGCTGTGTTTCCAGCACACGGGTGGAACATACATCAAGGGTTTGGGACATTAAAGCACACACTTTACCAGAAGCCAATCTGTCCCATTGAGATGATGAACGCAGCAAGAATTCTTAAAGGAGGTGGACGTAAGGGTGAAGAAAAACAAATGTCTTTTCTTAATGACGTGGAAAATGATTTAGGGCCTGACAGGCTGCATGAGACCTGACCCGTGTGGGTTTGGCAGTGCCGTTTGAAGCTCTGCCGCAGTCGTCACAAGACCTTCGTGGGGAGAGGGATTTGGGTTGTTGATGAGGGCTGGGGAGTCTGGACTGACTTGAATCTGACCCCCACCACTGACAGCCGCAAAACTGCACGCCGTTACTGTAGGAGGCCCAGAGGGTTGATGGCCTTAAGGTAGAAATGAGGCAAAACCCGACAGCCGAGGGCCAGAATTTAGAGCTATATTGAGCAAGTAAAAAGGAGATCCAAGAACCATGTATTCATTAAACAACAACCTTAATGTCTTCAGCCCACAGGTCCCTGAAGCAGTGACAGCTCTAGTTCATTCTTGAAAAAGTCTGACTCACCTTGGTGAAAACGGCAGAGCTGGACACATCACTCCCCTGCAGCAGCAACACTGGGCTCTGCATCTGAAAGAAACAGGAACTTCATCAAGAGGAGGTTTTTAAAACTTTGATGAAATCCATGAACCCATTCTGTTCCTCCGTCTGGAGCTCCCTACCTGCTGTGGAGGCTGAGACACGGACTGGACCAGAGAGGAGCGATGAGGAGGAACCTCTGGAGTTTTGGGCGATGATGAGCGTATTGTTAGCGACATTGTAGAAGTCTTTTTTTGCGCTCTTAAAATAAACAAAACATAAATCAGTAAACTAACAAATACACTGCTGCACAACAGATACTATGTCTAAGTGAGTCAGAAAGGTTTTCAGCTAAAACACAATACTTGGAAGACATGGGCCTCCCTGGCAATCGAGATGATATCAGAGCTCTTGGCTTGAGTGTGTAAACAAAGAGGGAAAGAGACACGTCAGGAAGGAATCCAGATGGAGGCAGAATTATGAAAGACTCAATCAAAAGAGCACCAAAGTGTTTGGAAACTTGCTGGAACTGCTGGGTGGAGCGCAACATGAATACTTCTCAAAATGCAGTCCTTTGGGAACGAAGAGCTCATATGAAAACATTCAAAACTCAGAGGAACGTATATTTGCAGCAAAAGTTTTAAATTAGAAAGCAGGTCATTAATTCTTTTCCTAAAATGTGGATGGTCCTCTTTTACGCTGGGAAAACTTTATGAGCCTTTTGATGGTGCCTCAACAGTCCAGTTACAGAGAAGCTGACCTCACGAGCTGCTGCAGATTTCTGTTAACCTGATGGAGAGTTCAAGGTTCAGTAGATACCAAAATAAGTTATATGAGACAAGGCATGAAGACGTACTGAGGCACGGGTCCTGATCGGGACTTTGACCCAACTCCTTCTCCTTCCGAGTCTGATGATGAAGCTCCTGCAGGACAAAAATACCAGAAAAGACGCTTTTCACTGAAGACAACTGTGCTTAATACCAACAAACAGCAAAGTCCAGAAAAAGCTGAGCACATTTTTGTAGCCGTGTTTCCAGAAAAAGATCAAACTCACATTTTTTGCATATTTTGCGGTTTCCAAAGTCCAAATTGTGCTTCTTTTTCCTGGTGTTAGTCTTTACTGAACATCTTCAGTGACTCTGCTGAGCCTTACAATGAATTCACCTCTAGAAAAGTTCAGCAAAATCGGCTTTAAAGGATTGAAAATTAAGAATGTGAACATCTTTGTGTCGTTTGCTTTTACACTAAGAGAAGCCCTGAAGAGTCTGTGAACGTGATGTGGTTACAGCGGCTGCTAAAGCCTTTGCCACAGCTGCCCTTATGAGTGGATACATGCTGTCTACGGCTGAACCTGTAAGGGGCAGGCAGGTGGACCACAAGAATTATTTCAAGAGCAGACTACTCGATGGGCCCATTGATAAAAGATGTTCACGCACACTTTTTCCTGCAGGCGTGCAGCGGGTAACAGGTCATAGCGAACACCTATACAACCAGTAAGAGTAAGACTTAGTATTTCTTCATGTGATATATGTGTGAGACCACATGATTAGTGCACACTCCTTAACTGAATGTTAGGAATGAGGAAATTAGGCAACCAGAGTTTGGCTTGTGTGGGCATCCATACATGGATGTATCACCAGTACATTACCAACGATTGGAGTGTGGCACAAGGACACTGCATGACAACACCAACTGTACATCACAAGTGTCTGTAACTTACATTATCATGACAAATTCTTCATCATACGCTTACCACATGCATGACAGTGGACAAATGGAGCCGGACAACCCTAAAACCCACAGCAGTCGTACGGGTCAACCCCCATACGGGTGCATGGGACTTAAGGGCAGTTCGGGCAAAAGACTGTATTATGTGATCATTACATGATCCATGTTTTAACCACTCTTAACCAAGAAACTTTCTGTAAACTCTCTCTACAAGTTAATGCTTTTGCTTGTTTTATTCCTTGTGGGAATAAAACAATGGGTTCTCCTTTGTCCATCTGAAGGAACTTTTTTTTTTACTGCCACCAACAGAAAAAAGTGTGTTTCATGAAGGAAAGAGTTTTGGGTCCTAATATGTCAACAGAAGGTGAGCTATGGAGCACAAAGGTGACCTGGGATTTCTAATCCAACCTTCGATGTACACCTCAGCAGAGGTGTTTTCTGCTCCCAGGCTATTGGAGGCCACGCAGGTGTAGCGCCCAGTGTCGTCCTCAAAGGCCTCTGTGATCACCAGCGTGTGCAGGTCACCGTCTTTACTGATCTGTATGTCAGGGGAGTCTTGCAGCTCCCGACCTTCACAGAACCACCTGAAAGAAGAAGGATTACCGGTACTTCAATGTGTTAAACTCAAAGAAGAGATGGATTTACACGAGTGGAGTGAGCTGAAGGTGCAACCACAGAAGCTGGGAATGCGTCTCTGTAATTTTGCCTGTAAATTGAAATGAAGCATGTCTTTTAACCAGTGCTTGATTGAGAAGACATGTCTTTCAAGTGTGTGCTAGCATGCTTCACATAAATAAGCTCTCACTGACATCCCCTCTCTAGGCATGTCTGTTTTCAAACCTGCCAAAGAGCGACTGCCTCAGGCACTGACACGACGCCGGGTTACGGGAAACAGAAACACCCTTTTCCTCTCTATAGCTCAGTTCCTGTGACTGGAGAGATTCACCCCCCCACCCCCACCCCCCACCCTCAGATTGTGCACATTTTGTTCCCTGATCTGGGACTCAAGGGGGATGAGTCCTCAGCTTCCTGTGTCTAGTCTCTCTTTAGGGATTACGATTAAAGAAGACCCCACAGGACCTCCAACCACATCAAGCTGCAGATGAAATGACAAGGATTAACCTCCTCCTCTGCCTCCTGCAAGCACGGAGAAGGCTTCAAAGGTTCCAAAGTTATTCTGTGCCTCATTTCCAGATTAAAAAATGCTTAAACCGTTTAAGATGTTCACATCCAGAATCCCAAACAACCTCTCATCTTCTGTACTGACAAAAGGAGGGGAGGATATTCCCCAGAATGCCAGAGCTGCTGTTCTGACGGATCTGAGGACACAACACGTTACTCCATGTTCTGTAGACTCAATCAGACAGCAGTCATTCAGCTCAGGCTCCAGACAAACTGAAGATTTACACCTGACCTAAAGGGTGTGAGAGCAAAAGATGAATGAAATCTGGGAGTAGGGGGGTTGAGTGAGTCAGGTCAGTTTAGGCAGGGAGAACGATGGATTACTACAGAGCGATTCATCAATAGTCCTGACAGATGGTGCTCTGTCTGTTTGCATTATTGCAGCCTTGTGACCAAAATGATGACAATGATATGCTGACTTGACAATAACGAGGCTCCGGTTTATGGCACAGACAGGAAGGGTGGCCCCGAAGCAGCAAAGAGTCATCCCCAATGCTTCAGACAACGTGCAGCAACACATAACCCAGACAGTACGATGTGTAATACAATGCTGACGATAAAAAAAAAGCCAAACTCTGGTTTGGAATCAAGAACAGCTGGTGACTGACTGTAAAAAGTAGCATACCAGTATGTTTATGTAGTTTTGAAATGAATTTCCTGGATCATAAACAGGTGGAGAAGAGTGGGGAGGAACTGTCTGCAGACCCTGCTGCAGGTTTTATGTGAATCACAGGTCTCCTATTGGTCAAACCTCAAGGTTTTATTCTAAATCACTGTTTTGATGACAAATGGATCACGGTGGAATTCACAAATATGAGCTGCAAGTCCAATGAAGGTTTTCTGGAAACAAATCCTGTTTAATATGGGATATTCATGTAAACCTGCATGAAAAAGACCATTTGTTTTTGTGATGAAGGATACAGAGGTTCCTGGAGGGGTTCTGAAGGATTCTGGGGTTCAAGACAAAACTGGATCATGGTAAAAACTGAAACCTAGGAAAGTAAGAAATGCACTGGCTCTGGTAAAACAGGTTTTTTATTGTTTCGAAAATGGAAAACAATAGCAGTTTAGTTTTTATTAGAAGTCAAAGGCTACCGTGGTGTGATATTTTTACAACCAATAGGCATTTAAGGAAACTTTACAGTTTTCTGCTTCCGGAACAGGAAGCCTTCTTTTATATTTTAGACAGAACAGCTCTCACTGAACTTCTAAAGTTAGGTAAATGAAGGAGTAAACAAAACATTTTCAAAAATGTGGGCCTTTGTATTGGTTTCCAGGACAAAGACAGCCCTGCAGTAGAACTGCATCAATGCAGACACATTTATTTTACATCACTGCAGATTTTTATTTTAGTTAAAAATTATTCACATTAAAAAAACATACTTATTTTCAAAGGGGGTCTGTTTTACATTGTATGGCCCATCCAAAAAAACCAAAGCATTTCACATGTCCACATTATTCAGAGGAAACACTGTATGTTCAGGTGAACGAGTCAAACTCCAACTGAAGAAGAAAGCAGACTTAAAATGTTTACAAATGACTTAAAATGCTTTCATAAAGTAAAATTAAAGTAAAAAGAAGTTTATTGTGTTTAAATTATCCATCAGAAAAAAGTTTTCTGTCTGAAAAGCAGTGTTTCTTTGAATTCTGGAAGGTTTTGGCAGCTGAAAATGAATATTGGATTTTTAAACAAACATGGCAAAATTTTCTTAAACAGACGGGATGTTTGAAGGCCTTGTTACAGACATCGTCTGTAGAAACCAGGCGCATGGGGTCATGGTGTTTTCAGACAGATCCAGAGGGATTTTCTATCATTGTTTTGCGCAAGTTTTCCATCAGGTTATGGCACATACAAACATGCACAGACACACACACACGTGCATACACAAACTAGGAACTCAAAAATAGTAAGGAAATGTAAATTTGTTTGTGCGCACCAAAGGACTCCTTAGCTCCTCTGAGGGGTGTCTGAACACAAATTACAAAACACAACAATAAAATCCTCCAATAATAAACTTTATTGGACTAGAATCATGTGCATTTACTCAGAAAGCTCCTTTACAGACATGCTGTAATGCCATCTCTGCTTCTGTGGAATGTGCTGACTTTGATGAAGGTCCTGAACAGCACGCAGAGTTCTCATCCACTAGGGAACCAAAACTTCAGTTCCACAGCAGTGGGTCACAGAACCCCATGTGCTAACATGGGGGGGGGGACTTTTGCAGTGAGGCGGATCAGTAGGTAGGAATGTGTGGAGTGAAAGCAGCTAAACTAGCTACCAGCTTCATTACTCACAATAAGTTAGGGATATTGGGAAAAGACCCAGTGGAGGTCGTAAACGCAGTGTTTGTTTCCCTTTACAGAGTTTCAGGATAGGGAGGTAATTGTAGTGTGGTGATAGACACACCTAATTTAGTGTTTTACACATAATGGTCTCACTGTGTACAGTGTGTTTTACTTATTGGAGCCAAAATCAAGAAATTATAAAAGAAGAACCTTTTCAATGTGGCATTAACATCAACCTTCTGTGGGTCTGAAAATCAGATTTTTTTTCAGTAAGTCCTTCCAAGTTCATCATCCAAACAGCAATCAACACACGACGTTGCTTAACGGACGAGCAGCGTCACCTGGTCATAGCGCGCCTTCAGGTTGGCAGCAGACAGTCAGATGTTGCAAGTGAACTCGATGAGTCTCAGAGCGTAATCAGCAGACTTGCATTAAGAAACAGAACTACTGTCAGAGTTTGTGACAGACCCAGGAGTGGAGCCCCTTTAGTGACTGACCACAACCATGACCAGAACCTAAAGACCTCTGCACTCAGACATGGTTTAGCAAAAGAGTTTGGGCTTTAGTTAGACGTGACTGAACCATCACTATCAAGCAACCAGTCCAGCCCTCTCCACACCTCTGCTCTGTCAGGACGGCAGAAGAGACTCTTCACCAAAAGACGTCGAAGCCATGCCTGCCGGCTGCATGCCGGGGCCACACTCGCCTCATCTGACCCTGTTGTTATTTGCTGCTGTTGATGGAAATTTTATGGAGCAAAGCGCAGCTTTGCTGCAAACCCAAATGGGTGAAGGCCAGAGTGGAGTGTGGAGGCAAGACAAGATGTAGGAGTAATCGGCCAGCCGACAACAACAAGACAGGCCAAAGTCAATATTGCAGAGCAGGCTCATCTCTCTGAGAGCTGCTTTGCTTTTTCGCTTCAAGCCGCAGCACTCAGTGAAGCGGACAACGAGAGCACCATCAAGGCAGTTTTTAGCCCTGATTACAAACTACAATAGAGGTCAGCTGAAGCTGCCCAAACGGTAGAGGAAACCACATCCACTTCATTATCTCCTAATTTATGCAAGCACCAGACTGCTGGCATTTCAGGCTTTCTTTTTCCCATGAATGCCGTCTAAAACTAGCAAAGAACCCAGAAAAGCTCAGAAAAGAAAAAGAACAGAGACCGTCTTTGACTGCGTTAAAGGATTCATGCCTGCTCTTTTACTTTACTTCTGCCATCCTGATCCTGCCATCTTTTTCTGATCTCTGATCTTTGCTATTAAAAATCATTAATATCTATGGGTTCCATAAATGACGACAGGGACTGATAAAATATAGCACAATAGGGTTAAGGTAAATTTGCTTCCTCTCCTTTTCAACCATTTAAATCAACTCTACACATAAAGTTCACATTTAATGAATTCACTGTGTCATGTACTGCATGTGGATGAATATCAATGGCGGCGTTTCTCTTTGTAAGTTTAAGACATTTAAAAATATAAAAACTGCACAAACAAATTTGGAAATGTAAGGACCTCAATGAAGCAATGACAGACAAGTGCAGTTAAAACACGGTTGCCTCCTTAAAAAAAGTCCCAGCATTACTTTTTAAAAGTTCACAATCGTCATCACAAACAGGAGTTCAGTCTGTGGAAAATCAATGACAGTAAAGTTTGACAACAAAAGTTTGATCAATTAGAAGCAGGAATGAAAACCAGCACAGGTTCACTTACCTGAGCTGCCTCTTCCTTTTTAGCAACAAAAACCAAAGTTAGTTTATAGAGTTTGTCCGCTGACACCGGCACACAGGGACAGCACTCTGAACAAAACACTGGGTTCTCACACAGGGAGGGGGCAGCCTGGACGGAGCTGCCACATTCCACACCACACACAAGAGCCGAAAACACATTGGAGACAAAGCTGTGTCGCTGCCCGCATCCAGCTCATTCATAAAACTCCAGAGTTTGGTCAAATAATCTGCTGTGTTTCTTGACTGCACAACCAAATGAGATCAAACTGATGGAAGTGAGATCCTTCAAACCCTGAAAGACGGGGGCCCTCCTCCAGAGAGACGGTCCACATGTCTCTGATGTTTCATTGGTGGACTCTTTCTCCAAAACAAAACAACAAAAGTGGCTCCGCAGGTTCTGGCCACAGGCTGCTGACCATCAAAAACACCACAGCAAACTGGGCTTCAAGGCCGTCTCCATGGAAACCTTTAGTGCTCTGGTTTGTGACTGCAAGAGGAGAGGTGGTAATAAAAGATGACAGTGCCACATTTCATACAATGGTGTGTTTGAAAAAAGGGTTTAACCACAGAGTCCAGAGTCTAACAGTTGCCAGCAGTAAGCAGGCCTGGTTGGGTGTGGGTAAAAATAGACCGCTAAAGTTCTAAATGGAGCACTCTGTGTTAGTAGCACCTGGCAAGAACCAGACACATGGCTGCGATTACTGTGTGATCCTAAGTGTTTGTAAAAAAAAAAAAAAGCAAAAATCCCTCTGCTAGTTCAAACTTCACGAAGTTCTCAGGCACAAATCAACTTCTTGTGGTTTCTGTAGAAGCAGCGAGTCAATGCAGGATCCATGATCCGCAGCAGAATGGTTGGGCGTGTTTCCGCCTCTGCTGGGGCTTCTCACCACGAGCCAAACTGGAGAATGCTTTGGTCATTTTTAGCTGGAAAAAAGTGCTGCACGCCTCCACAGGGACGCAGCAGGTGAGGGGTTTTGCTGTTCTCATCAATAACAGGGTCTGCTGTCCGTGTCCATGAGCCTGTCCTGACTGAAATGAGCAGACTCCACAAACACGGTCCAGCACCGACACACATACCATCTACTTGTGGTCCCTTTGGTTGAATTCTTCTGGTTTGTGAGGGATCTTGCGGGATTTTGCTCTCATTTGTTGCGATAGCAACATTAAAAGCTGCAAGCTTCCCCTAAATTACTGTAAATCTAGAGCAAACAGGAGCCAGGGTTCCTGTGCCGGCATGTTTTGATTCTGAAAAATGGCACATCCCGTAAAAGCATCAACAAAGCTGCAACACGATAGTGGAGCTTCTTTGTTAACATGCAAGTGCGACTGGGAAAAGTCTCAAACACAGCCCACCAAACCTCTGAAACATCTAACCTTCAAACACGTTCAGAGACTTCTGTTCACATCAGTCTACACCAGGCGTGCCCAACTCCAGGCCTCGAGGGCCGGCCTCCTGCTGGTTTTCCAGAAACCCTGCCTTATCTGCTGTTGATTACCTGGATCAGGTGTGTTTAAGGAGCTTCAGTTGCAGGTTGGTTGGAAAACATGTAGGACACTGGCCCTTAAGGCCTGGATTTGGACATCCCTGATCTACAGTTACTAAAAACACCAGAAACAATGCTTTCTCATTCTTTACAACCATTGGAACAAAAACATCAGTGAGAGGCTGTTTGATCCATGAGATGGTTCTTCTTCACACATCTTTGTGCTAAAAAAACCCTTCAGACTCCTGAGGTGCTCTTCTCACTCCTTCATTCAAGGGGATCAGAACATTCAGTTCCTCCAGGAGAAACATATTCTTGGTTTTTCTCGTTTTCTTCAAACACAAAGCTTTTGTTCTAATTAAAAATAAAAGTATAAAGCTTGAAGGATTAAGAACTTCAACAAACTTTCAGCCAGGAAAATCTTTGAGGTTTTTACTTCTGAGCAGACTTCAAAGTCTTTCACTTGTAGCTGTCGCTAAAAAGAGCCTTTTTATACAGTTAAATTATATAAATGCTGTTAAATTTGGCAATAACTGTGTTAACTGTCTCTAATACATAGTTTTTTTCCAGCTCCAGTTTACTGACGTTGTCAGTAAGCATTGGTCCGAGTTGGTCTGAGCCATCATTTCTATGGCAACCACTCTCGCCAATTAGGAGCGAGCTTTTTGGACGTCCAATCCATTCCAATTGAAAGGGTCCTTATCAGACATTTCAAACTTTTGACGTTAGACCACCTGATTTTATTAAGCCAACTGATTGGTCAGTTTATAACTTGAATAATTTGAACTACAGACATTTTTTTAAAATGAGGATTATCAAAAACATGTTGAAAAAAAAGGTATCAGAGCAAGAACGGTTATTCTGACAAATAGAATCACTGAGTAATAGCTGTTTATTTCTCTATAGAAGTCAATGGGATTTTGGCTTCTTGGAGCCAGCAGTTACTTCCTGTTTAGAATGCCAGGGGGGCGGGGCCACACAGCTCAGTTCTCACACAAGGGCTTGAATTTGAGACAACTGTTGTGAGCTTGTTCTTTACAAATGAACAAAACTGAATTAGACAATGAACAACTATCATGGTAAATGGCGTATACTTATATGACGCTTTTCTACCTTCATTGAAGGCCCACAATGAAGTCACGGTCCCAGTCACCCATTCACACACACTTTCACACACTGATTGTGGCTCCGCTGCCGAACATTGGCGCCAACCCTCCACCAGAGGCAATTTATCATAACTCAACTGTTCATGGAATGAACATAATTTCAGCAGATTTGAAGCAGAAAAAACGGCCTTGCGTCCATTTGGAGATCCTTACATTAGTGAAGTGTTTATGCAATCAATGTAAATGAGCAGATTCTGTCACGGAGAAGGCAGCTTTAC
>BSAI01000018.1:1984843-2030607 GCA_036245035.1 Adrianichthys oophorus
CCCCCCCGCAGAGATCTAATAAGAGAAACTTTAAAATTATGACCATCCAGGAACCGTCTAAAAAGGAGGCATTGCAGTGCTGCTATGTCATGAATTAGTAGTGAGTCACCTGGCATGACCTCATATAAAGTCTGTTTTCTAAGTGTGTGAAGAGGAGCGTTTTTAACCTAAGGCAAAGAAGGGATTTTGTCATTTTTCTGTGGGAGAATTTGCCCCTCATTTGTTCAATTACAACTTTTTATTTTGAAGGTTAGTTCAAGTTACAGGGCAAAAGTCTGTGCTGCCTTTAAAATATTTCTATTGTAGTCTATCAGGGTATTTGTGGGATGCAACCAGCTGCATGTAAAGTATTCAGTTTTCTTATAGTTTCTGCTTTTTAAGTTTGTAACTTCAGATTTAACTGCAAATTGTGTGTCGTTTTTAATCTTAGATAAATCTGCGCCTGTGCTTGTGCAGCATTGACTTTTGTTGTGTGTGAAAGCTCTGTACCAAGGTCATCATCCTCTTTACGTTTAATACATGCGTCTAGCTGGAAGAGTTTTACTTGCAAAATGGTGGAAAAGTTCTGTCTCTGGAGCCAAAGTCCTTCTGAAACATTCATGTTCCTTTAACACCTAAAGAGGAGCAGATGCCGCTCTAAAACCTTTGGAGAAGCATTTTAAACCTTTTTCTGACAAAAGCTGTGTGCAGCATCACACCAGGGCGTGAAGACCACAAGCATTTGTCCTCTACACACAGAGATTCCTCCAGTCATTCTGAAGTGTTTCAAGCTGGCTGGACTGGCCATGTCCCAGAGAGGGCCTGGGGGGCACCCAGGAAATGCTTTCAGGTTTATTATTCTGGAATGACTATTGAAATGAGCTAACTTGGTGGATAAAAGTGTAAAAAATACTCTTTTCAAGCATCTGTTCTGTTGGGAATTCAGCATTCATGCCGTTCAAAGTAAGAAAGACTCCAGAATTCCAGCCCCTCTATTGGTTCTGTGACAGACAGCTGCAGCCGTCGGAGATGGTTCTGCCGGCGGGATTTTGTGAAATTATGTGAAAATGCAGATGGATCTTCACGGGCTGATGATGTGATTAATGGCGTAACAAACAGATTTATTGCCCTGATCCCTCCTCCCCCCAGATGATATAATAAAAACAGCTGTTTTGTGTTGCCTGGTAACAGTCGCTTTGCCAAAGACCTGCTGGCACTGTTGTGAAACAAAAATTATGCTCAGCCTTATTTTATGAAATGTCATTCAATGAACTGTAAAGTACATCTTTTCACATTGGAATGTGAGCTGTTTTTAAGAGGGCAGTTGGGACCTCAGATTAAGTATGACACGTCACAGTTAGAGATCTTTTCCGTCTGATCATGAAAACTTTGCAGGGTGAGACCTCACAAAGACACGTGTTTAGAAATGTTCTGTTTGGTCCCACAAACTCAGTGAGGTCAGGAACAAACCAAGAACATTTACTTTTCTTTCAATCCAAGTGTTAATCTGAACCTAAAATCAGGTCTTTGAAGATGCTAAAGCAAGGCCAGAAGTGACTTCACACTGAAAAACGCTCACATTTCCACCAGGATGCAGCGTGGAGAATGAGAAATGCATCACTATAAACAGAATTACAGTAAACAGTGAGAGTGCGTGAGGAACCAAAGCATACCAGCTAGTCAGCACCATGAAACTCTCTGGCTCAGACAAAGTGTGGTTGACCGCAGCAGGACACGCCCAGCACCTCACCACCAGGAATGCCTCCATCCCTGCGCAAAAGCTGGCATGCTCCAAAGCAGTGGAGGAGGTGGAGAGGTGAACCAGAGGCATCAAAGCTGCCCACCATGTGAATGCTCTTTAGAGAGTAAACTATGACTTCGTTTTTTTAGGAGTGTATAAGTTTACTTTTTCAAAAGGCATCAATTAATTGCTCAGAAATTTTAAGAGATCCCAACATTTTTCATTTTTTGGGGGTGTTTAAATTTGTTTAGTGTAATTCACAAACCCCGATTATGATACCACTAACCACCACCATCACATTTAATCAGCTTACTGTCTGTTTTCTGCCTGGAAATTGAGTTACGAAATCCGTTCTGTGCATAAGTACCAAAAACTTTAAGGTGGGGTTTAATGGCTGCCTTAGTCTCAAAGAATGGACCAGTATTCCCACAAACTCAATTTGTAGACAGATCCAATGAAGAACACGTTTCCCAGTCAGCTGGATGAAATACAACTTTATTTCTTACCAGTTTCATATTGATTGTTTTTGTTTCTTTGACCCTAAATGCTTAGAGGAGGCCATGCTGAGGGAAATGTGATTGCCCCACCCCCTGAAATCAGACACTTGAAACGGCTGTAGAACCATCATTGAGATATAAAAGCCCTTTAACCTAACTAAGATCTTATGAAGTCAGAGTTTAAAAACTTTTCTTTATTTTTGCATTTTTTATTGTTTTAATAAAACTTTAACTGTGTATGTTTTATTTGTATTGAAGTCTCATCATTTGCATGTTTGTCATGTGAAACATTATGACTGTAATGTAAATATAAAATAATCAGTGTGAATAATAGTGTATTGGATATGATGTCTTGATTGATAAATTACAGCCATAAACCTTCAACAATAATGATTAAAAAACTCAGAAGCTTGTAAGCGATCATTTCATGTTTTATTTTTTCTCTTTTGGGAACTAATCTCCTTTAAATGAGACACCATTTGACTTTTGCTCCAGCAAACTTTCCTTTATTCCTGTATTGTAAACAACATGCTGCCATCTAGTGTTCACTGGCTGTTTCTAACCACTGCGTGAGAAAATAAAGCCTTTTAGGGAAAACCTGCTGATCCTATTAGAACCAAACACCTGAAGCTGTGGAACTGGGGATTTGTCCTCCACCTGTCCTTTCATTCTCACAGGCTCTCCTGTTTCCATGCTGTCAAAAGCACACCTTAATGTTCCCCAAGAAGGTGAGGGAAGATGTGGAGCTGTGACGGAAAACGCCTCGTCATTGGATTGCCTGCATGCTTGTGCATGGCTCCTGTGGACCTGAAGACTATACAACCTGAAGAGAGGCCCTTCGCAGCCTGGTGGGGGGATTACTTCTGACTTTGTCGTTGCTGCTTGAACAAAAGGCCTCAAAACCAGTCAAAAGCTCAAAACGCCATGGAAACAGACAAAACAGGAAGCAGTTATTCAGAATGATGGCAAACTGTCAAAAAGTACCAGACAAGCTGGGGCAAAGTGAGCAGCAAAAACAAAGAACAAACAAAAGGCACGCCTTTAAAGATGCGGTGATTCATGGCAAATTGAAGAAAAGCGCACAAAAGTTGATGAGGAACATCCTGAGAAGTTTTTGGATATCAAGTTTTAATTTCCTGAGTTAAATAATGAAAAAACAGGAAGATCACCCAGATCTTCAGGTAAACAGCGAGGAAGGTGCTGGAGCTGAGTGGGTGACACATCCAGAAACAGGAGAGCAGGTTATTTTTAATTTGTTGATGAAATGGTGAGAATAAAAAGAGCATGGTGTACCATCGTTCCAGAGCCAACAACACTTCATCCCTACAGTAATCAGACAGCATTTCCACTTGCCCTGGCACCAGGAGGCACTGGGATGGAAGATCCCCCAGATCATTCCCAGCAGCTATGCCTGTCCACACAGCAGGACTTTCTCCCCAGCCTCACTCTGTCTGTGATGGGACTGTCTGCTTCATATCCAGTGCTGGGTAATTTACTCCTAAAAGTAATTGATTACTTTACTTAGTTACTGAATCAAAATTGTAATTAAATTACTTTGCTCATTGCCTATTTGAAAAAAGTAATTAACTACTTGTTACTTTACTTTACTTTTTTTCCACTCATTTATAAATTCTCAAGGGAAGAACAGCTTTGCACAAACAAGATTATTTTCATTTAACAGGGCTTCTTTGAAAAAGAGATTTTTAATCTCAATGGGACTTCTGTATTCAAATCAAAGTAAATAAATAAAAATTAAATTTAAAAAAACTATATTTTTAAAGCAATAACCTTGTGCAAGGTCTGAACATGGTTGAAACATAACCTGACTTCATTTGAATTTAGACAACAGTGTGAAAAATGACACAAAAATAAGTTACAGCACATGTGGTCTATGCTACAGCTCAAAGTCAGATGTGGAAAAAAATGTTACGTCATATTCATCTCTGTCAAATCTGAAACTAAGCCAGTCTTTTGAAAACACAAAGAAACATTAAATGCCTCCAAGTTCATTTTGGCTGAATTGATGTATTGTATTACAATGAGTCTCACCAGTCTCTGTCTCTACATCTGTATTTGTGCACAGTCTACTGAGTCACCCTCCACCGCCACGGAGCGCAACTCATAATGACCACTAGTCACATCCAGCTTAGAGAGAAAAATAAAGTAAGACGAGATGAATTAAGATAGAGAAAAACGGGGCTCTTCTCTTTCACACCAAAGAATCGTTTCATCTGTAATGGACACATCAGTCAACAGCGCGGGATTACTCTGTAATCCGTTACCCCCAACACATCAGCTCAGACTGGGGGGGGTCAGGACATTCCAGATAAATGCACTGACCATCTTCAGATCAGTTTTCTCCTATCCTCAGTACGGTGGACTTGAAGTGCAAATCACACCGACAAATCTCTTGACGCAAAAACAAATCAAAGATCCCAACGATAATTTTTAAAGAAAAACAAATAATAATAAAAAACATATACATTTTAGAAATCAAATCCAGAAACCAAAACACAATAAAAAATATAATAATATTAATAATTATATATATATATATATATTTCACCTGCGTCCCATTGTCATTTGTGCTCCCCTGTCAGTATATAATGAGTTTCCTCTCCTCACTCTCCTGCAGGTTTGTTTTGTGTCTCTGGTCTCCAGTTTCTTGTCTCTCCTGCCAGGCTGTTTTCTTTTTTTTGGAGGTCTTGTTGTGGTTTTTGACTTGTGTGAATTTTGCCTTTGTGACTTCCTAAGTTTTTGTGGAAGACTGTATATAAGACTCTTTGTTGTTTTGGAGCTGCCAGCTGTCCTGCGTTTGTGTCCGCTTAACAAAATCTGACAGCATTTGGAAAACTCAAACATCACAACTCAAACGTCATCATGCTGTCAGTAATGTCCCATAATGCCTACCTTTTATGTTTTCTTTTTATGTTTGATCTTTAACATTTGATTCTGATTTCTGGAAATTACTTTTGTTTACCAAGACATTTTACTTGAATTTTGATTCATTTTTTTGGAATTGTGTTTTGATTTCCAAAATGTAATATATATATTTTTTATTTTAGGTGTTTAGCTTTTTTTTTACCTTTAATATGTTTTTATGTTTCAAATCTATAATATGTTTTTGCATTGAGTGATTTGGACATCAGGGCCACCGTACTGAGAAGATGGTCATTGGGACACAAGAACAGAGACTTTCTGAGCTGCAACAGATGTAACAATGATGATGACCAGGAAACAGTAGAGACCTGTGTTCATTTTTCAGGGTCACGGAGGTGCCGGAGCCTAACCACTTGTGGGCAAAGGCAAGGTACAACCTGGACAGGTTGCCAGTCCGTCGCAGGGCCACAACACACACTCGCATTCACACCTAGAGACAATTTAGACTGACCAATTAACCTATGAAGCATGTTTCTGGGAGGAAGTCCCCGGTCAAAACCCACGCACCCATGCAAGGGTGCGTAAGGATGAATCTGTGACTTGATTTTTATTTCTATGATCCAACCAGATCAATCTGTCTGAGGCAAGTTGTTAATAAAATCGACCTATACCATTATAAAAACATGTCAAAATGAAAGAAATCGATTCCAATCAATAATACCTTTTAGATTGAGATATAATAGGTTCACTTTTCTAAAATGTAAAAACGACCATCATAGTAGACAACACACACGTGATGCAGCAAAAACTGATCAACCATCTTACCAGTCCAATATCTGGAAACACTTTGAATTTAGCAAAGACGTGATCATACAGAGTTGTAAATGTTCTGTTTGGATTATTTATATGTGGAAAATCAAAAGTGGGCTGAATTTTAGGAACCAAAATGTGAATGGATTTGACATTCATTCTTGTTTACTTGTTTGTTTGTACACATATTTCATTTACACTTGATTATCTTGAAGAAATGCAAAGAATCTGGAAAACTTCCCCTGCACTGTTCAATAGCAGGTATGTATCTCTGAGTTACACTGTTGAAGTTTTGGATAAAGATGTTCGGGATCAACTGTAGGTCAGTGAATCAGATCATTCTAAATGAACCAATATCAGATCAGATCATCATCTACAAATTATGACATGAATTCATTTTTAAAATGAATCGTAACACCCCCAGGACCAACTTCCTTTTTAATGTTGGATGCAGAGCATCTAATCATCTTCAATTCTACCAACTTCTTTGAAATAATCCATTTACGATGGATGGGTTGACATGATGAAGGATCAGATAGTGAGAAATTGCTGCATGCAACTGTACTGATGTCATTATAAAAAGTTCCAGTCATATTTAACATCTAATTATTGAAGTTCATTTAAAAAGATGAAACGTACCTGACCAGCGGTGGGGGGTTTCCTCCAACTCTGCATTCCAGTTGGATGGGACTTCCTTCTGCTACTTCCTGACTCTTCAGCTTTTGAAGGAACTGAGGAGGTGACAAAGGTCCAAAGGTTGCAGAAGCTGCAGAGTGTTGGTCTCCATCAGAGGCTGCATCTACTGCAGGACCTCCTGAACGAGGGCTCACCTCACTCTGGCTGCTCTGCGCCTCGTCTCTCTGGCTGGGAGGCAGTGAGGGAATGGAGGCTGAGCCCCGTTGGTTTCTTGGCGACAGATAGCCACTGTCAGGAGAGGACGACTCCTCTTCAACCTGCTGCTCCAAATGAGCAGAACCTTTAAAGATGGACGACAGCTCCTCGATGAAAGTAGCAGCTCGGCTGCAGAACTCTGAGGCTGAAGCGGCACGGTCACTCAGCTCCAGACCTCCATGGACCAGCCTGGGTTTGTCCTGCTTGTACACAGGCTTAGCGGGTTTGTGGCAGACAGGTTTTTCAACAGAAGATTGAGCTTGACCAGTCAAGTGTTTAGGTTTGCTAAAGGAGGTGCTCTGGCTGGCGGAAAGGGGAACTGCTGTGTGGTATTCAGGACAAATAGCTTTTGTCTGGTGCTGCAGGTTTGGGCTTAGACTGAAGTTTTCAGGGGGTTGTGGAGAGATAGGAAGGGAAGAGGCTGAATGGAGTGCCTGCTCCTGTTCTGTAAGACGAGACCAACCTGGATCTTCAGGTTCACACACAATACTAAAGGCCTCCCGGGCCAGGTTAAGGCTACGATTAATCTCATCTGCACTCAAGAAGGCATTAAGATCTGCAAAGTCTCCATCTCCACAATCCAGCTCTGTCCCTGAATCCATGCAGAGCTCTCCATCGGAGGAAGCCTCAGAAAACAGCCCTTCATTGCCTTCCAGAGCCCTGCCTGCTGAAGGTTCTCTGAGCAGCTTGGAGGTGGGGAGCGCCTTGTTCCGACTCCCGTCCTGCATCCTGAAACACACAACACTAATGACTGACCAGTTCCATGTGCTTACAGTCAGCGTTGATGTGATCTCACTCCAGATCTCTGTCAGGGGGATGACAGATTTGTTATTAATAACGTCTTCACAATGCTCATGGCTGCAGGATGAGTCAGAGCAGGATCTCTGGATGCGGGTGGTGGGGGCTTTCGCACACCTCATGGAGGTCATAGTGACAATGATAGACATTTTTGTTTGGTCTTTGCTTGTACATTAAGCTGCTGGCCATATTGGAATTAAAGATAAAAAACCAGGGATGTCGGTCATTGTTCAGAAAATCTGTTTTTATTATTTGAAAAAAACTGTTGACACTGGGCATGCTTTATTATATTCGCTAAAAAAAAGTCAAACATTAGAACTATACTGTAACTATGACACTTACAGAATGTATTCTATTACCTCTGAGACATATCATCAGATGTTGTCCTGAAAAAGCACATTTGTCTAATTTCTTGATTAGCTAACTTATCACAGTTGACATAGGACACTGTAACTCAGCAGCTAACACTTTACTGAATAACTCTTCTTTTGAAAAATACATTCTAAAAAAAAATGAAATGCCTGGGTGTAATTAGCCAAAGAAAAAAATTAACACTTCAAAACAGAACATAATAAAAGTTTTTGTAACTAAATGAATCTACCAAAAAAGCCAACAAAACCAGATTAGCAGAGAATGCTAATGTTTGAACAAAAAAAAAGATCATCTCCCCAAATTATTTTGGTGACAATTTAATTAAATAGTAAAATTACATTAGCAATTAAAAAATAAAATAACATGATATTTAAAAAAGCAGTTACAAAACCCTGATGAAATCCTCTTAGAATGTGTTTCAATCTGGTTATTTATAAAATCAAGGCTATAGGAAACCCTTTGTTTGCATTTTTAAAAGTCTGACACGCCCTAGAGGAACAAATGAGTGAGAATAAAGGTGGAGACGGCAGATCTCTGGCTTGAGAGTATTTGTGAACATACAGGAGCATCAAGCGCACTGCTTTTATTGCCGTTTTATGTTGGTAGGCAGAAACTGTTGCATGATGAGTGGCAAAATTCCAGTGGGTGAAGACAACACTTAATTCACAGACTTTTACATACTAGCCCCACTTCTCAGCTGCTGTCAAACGCACTCCCTCTCAGTGTCATAAATAACAATTCTGAAGTGTATCATTATATCCCAGAAACCAGGTTGTTCTCCTGCTGGAGTACTATAGTGTGAAAGAGCCACAGAATCATGCTCTTGCAGATCCTCTGAAGCACTTAGAGATGAACCAGCACAGTGTCTGCAGTGAAATGTCAGCCTGCTGCAACATTCACCTGGAACAGCTTAACTCCAGAGTCATTCTGCTGTGACTCGGTGATGCTGGTGGACTTCTGCAAATTGCTGAGGGGAATTTGGCAATTCCCTGAAACTGAAGGGAATCTGAATTGTTGCAGTATTCCACCAGCATCACTGAGTCATTCACGTATTCTTGAATTTGATCTAAATATCAGACAACTTCCCTTTTGATGTAGAAATTATACAGATCACATGTAATACATTTATAACTTTGAACACTTCAGAGTGGCATTTTAACCCAGAATAACATTTGAAAGCGTTGCCGCAGATGTAAGCAGGATGAAGTGTGACACTCGGCGCCTCATGGCGTCCTGAAGACCAGCTGTTGTTATTTTTAATTCCCTGGGCTATGTTTCACAGCAGCGCCGCAACCTCACCCACCATGAGCAGCAGAGAGGTTCTACCTTCAAACACACAGAGGAGTGGACTCAAACAAGCAACTAGAAAATCCCAGAAAAAAACTGAAATCATCCGCTGCAAGATGACGTCTACACGTGGCAAATGTTTGGCTGAAACTGATTTAAAAAATTGACAAAACTGTTCTACTTAAGATGTGCTATTGTATATATTTACATCCTTACAATATCTACACAAACAGGAATTTGTTTCACTAAATTTAAATGAATATATTGCAAGAGAATTGAGGAGGAGTTTGAGAATAACTCTAAATCTGTACTCTCATTATTAACATTTTTAATAACCCACTGAGGCCATTCTGAGAGAAACCGTCTCTATCACAAAACACAGAGCAGAGACTAGAAGGAAACCTACCTTCACTTGGGCGGTTTTTCCAAACGTTCCCACCGATTCCAGGTTTGTCTTTGTTCTGTTGAGAAAAAGACAGAACTCCTGAGGGGCAGCCCTGTTGATCAGGCAGTCAGCAGGATCTCTCAGGTTCAGTGTCCAACTGTGTACCACCTCTGCAGTGGCCTGCTGTCCCATCTGTGACGGTCCCTGACCGCTCACGGTGTGGGGCTATATTTGGCAACTGGCTCAGGTTACACTGCCAGACTAGTGGGAGTCATTTGGAGAGAGCTTTGAGGTGTTCCTTGTGGAACAGAAGGTGTTAGTGACATTTTTATTCTCAGTCAGTATTTTGTTAATTAAAACACAGTGAGCACATGCTGTTGTGATATTCCCAACAGCACACCTTTGTTGTGTTGTTAGTGTGTGGAGTGAGGATTTCTTTCTTTTTAACCAACTCTAGTGAAACCTTTTCACTCTGCTGAGGTCTCCTTTTGCCTCATTAGGAAATGCCAGCTGAGATTACCCCCAAACCCAGGACCTCTGATTTCCACCTGCATCCTGGTAGGATTTGGAAAATCTTGTCGCTCCCTTCGGTCAAGTTTAGTGTGTCTCACACTGAACTAGAACCTGAAGGTTTTGTGCTCTCTGATCAGCCTATTCTGACATTCAAAGACCAGTAAGATGTAAGATGGGGACAAAACTGCAGGTTGGAGAGGTAGGCAGCTTAGGACCATGGAGGCTCACTTCATCTATTTCTGGACCACTATCGTGTCATGTTCTCTAAGCTATTCTGGTCCTTCATCAATCTTCTGATTACAGTTAAGTGTTCCTGATAAACTCACCAGGAATGTCTACTCTCAAACACACACCAACTTATGAGTGACCATTTAGTTAAGTCCTTTTTCATAAAGACCCACTCCAGGGAAAATTGTGTTTTTGGTGTTTTGAACATGTTCTTGTAGCATTTTATGATGAAGGAGGACATATATAAAGAAAATTTAGATTAAAATAACATTTCTGAGTAGTTATTTATTCAAATTGTTGTGAATCAGGAGCAGACAAAAATGCTGTTGGGAAAAGCTTGAAGCTGTGATGTAGAAGCTACAATAAAAGACCACAAGATCCCTGCTCTGCTGCATTCTGAAGAATCCACTTGCAGACAAATAGATCCATGAACGTCTTTGTTTTCCTCGTCTGAGCTGGAATCTGTACGGTTTGAAAGCTCCAATCGGCATTGTAAGGTAAGGGGGGTTATGAGAGGCTGTAAGCAGGAGAGCAGGTAAACAGAGAGCTCTTAGTTATAGATAAAGGAAAGTGGATGCAGGCTTACTCCACATCAACAGTCCCGCCCACAACTCAGAAGTGAATTTCTAATGAACTGCAGGTGCTCTGCAGAAACTAGTCCTAGAAAATGACTTTTTTTTCCTTCTAAAAACGGTAAAATCATAATTAAAGACCACTGGGAATGCTGTGACAATAGATCAAATGATAATCAGAGTGGGAACTTAAAATGAACATTAATAACTAAGATGCAGCAGTTTATAGGCAAACAGGTGTTACGACCCCTGGTCTTACCTGTGTGTTAATGTGATGTATCTGTGTCTCTGTGTGCACTTGTGTGAGTTCCAGCTTGTGCAGAGGTCCATCTCCTCCATTGATGCAGACCCCACCCCTCCCACAGAGGTGATTGAGGCAACAACCATCCACCAATCACTCAATCAATTAATCTTTATTTGTATAGCACTTTTCATATGAATCATAACACAAAGTGCTTTACACCAAAATAAAACAAATATAAAACAAGCACGACCACAAAAATATACCCCCCCCCCCACACCCACACCCACACACCCACACACCCACACACACCCACAATGCCCCCAACTCCTAACAAATCCCACCCCCTTAACTGATGGAAACAGGCTGAGCACAGAGAAAGTTGGTTAGTGGACATGCTAAATATAAGATCATAAAACAAAATAAAAAGAAAAGAAGCAAGATAAATTAACATAATAAGAACTAGCTAAAAGCTCATTTAAATAGATAGATCTTGAGCCTTTTCTTAAAAGTCTCTATGTTCTCTGTGGCCCTCAGGTCCTCCGGCAGACTGTTCCATAAACGGGGGCCATAGTGCTGAAAAGATGCCTCTCCAAAATTTTTGGTTTTCGCAGTTGGAATGATTATTAGACCAGTGCCAGAGGATCTCATATTTAACTAAAATATCAGACAAATAAGAAGGCGCAAGACCGTTCAGACATTTAAAAAACATAAAAAATATCTTAAAATCAATCCTGAAGCTGGGACGGAAGCTCAAAAGCTCCTAGGAACCTCTGCTCCAGTGACGGCTGAATTCCTGAGAGGAATTAGATTATCTGCCTGCCCCTGCTGTCTGCCTGGTCAAGCCTGTAAAAGCCTCTGGTTTCCCCCTCCCTCGTTTTCTTCTAGTTTTGCCCTTTTGTTGGATTTAATCTTGTGGTCTGTGGTTGCTGGTTTGAGCAGTTGTTGAGTTTTGGTGACTGCATTTCTGTTGTATGTTTGCCTACTATAATATATATTAGATATCTAATAGACATGATGTGTCTGGTGGGTAAAAACTACCCAGATGGCTTATTTTCAACATGCAAGGCACCATGGGACTGCGACGCAATTAGCTGTGGAAAAACCATTTGCTCTAGATCTAAAATGTCATATGCAATAGACCTCCATGAATTGATGTCTATCAGAAGCACAATGCATATGTATAGCTCTGAGCTTTGAATTAGTCACATCTTAGATATCTAATAGAAGTGTCCATAATGGTGGGAGTGCTTGATAAGGAGTGGATAAAAGAAAATCCAATCAATTCTCATACCACATCTTAATATATTTTGTGTATACATTTTTACTAATTAAACAAATAATTAATAGTCACGTAATAACAAAGGAATTGTAGTAAAAACAAACAAAAAAAGCATCAAGGTACCAACAACTTCACAAGTCATGATTCAACCAGAAAAGTCCACTTTAATGAAACTGGTCTTTTTTGTGTTTGTAACATGTTCTTGTAGCATTTTTCTCATAATACAGGACCTATATAAAATAATGATTAAGACTGCACTTCTGAGTATTTCTTAGTTCAAATCGCATTGGATCCGGATGCTAGAAAAAGCTCAGACTAATTGCAGTCACTGAAATGGGCATGTTAAAGTCTTTTTTACCTATCCGCTCCTCTGCTCCCTTATGCACATTCATTTCCCTCGTCCGAGCCGGCTTCTGGCTCACAACTGTATGGCTGAATTTATTCAACATTGTTCACCATTGTTTTTGTGCCACTAATGTTAGCTTGGAGCTTTGCCAGCACGCAGACAGAGCTCCCAGCGACAGGGAGGGGAAGGGGGCGGGGTTTCGCCAAGTCAACAGTATCGTCCACAAACCAGAACCTTATATCTACTGCCGCTGGGCATAAAATATGTCTTAAAAAAACTAAAAAGGCTTTTTGATTTTGGCAAATAAATTAACAGTCCTCTTAAAAGAACTACTGGGAACAATTTTACAAAAGGAAAAAATATGGTTGGAGCGGGACTTTAAGCACTGACAGGATACATTTGAGTGGTTGATGGGACATGCCACAGAAAAAACTCACCTCAGGTTAAAAAAAGCAAGAGGGGTCAAATGTCAAGGTCAAGACTTCTAAGGGGAGTTTAAAAAATTGGAGCAGTCACCATTCCAGTGCAAAAAAAGTGTAACAAAGTATAATAAAAAACATGTCAATATTGTGATGACAATTTGCAGTGCTGCTGTGTGGGTGGTGAAACAAGGAACACGGGTGACGGCCATTCTCACCTGATGAGAGATTGATCAAAAGGAAGCAGGGAGACTCTTCCGGAGAGAGCATTCAGCCATAGCTACCAGCCACTCTACCTTGTGGGGAGGGTGCCGCTCGCTGCTGTTTAGGGCTGCCGGCGGTGAAGACAGGTAGAGAGGAGGAGCTGTTCCAGCACAAGGAGGGGAGGCCAGCTGTCTCCTTTAGAAAGAACAGGGCCGGGCTAGGAGTGAGCTGGTTGCCGGTGCTCCGTCCTCATCCATCGGCCACCCTGTGATATGTGTTTTGTCACCAGAAAAGATGATTACCCCCTTCCCAGGATTGACAATGCCTTGGACAGCCTTAGTCAGGCATGCTGGTTTTCCACACTTGATTTAGCTAGTGGCTACTGGCAGGTGGACCCCAGGCACAGAAATAAAATTGCATTTACAACTCGGCAAGGGTTGTTCGAATTCTTTCGGGTTGTGCAACGCACCTAGTACTTTCCAAATGTTGATGGACTTGATCCTTGCTGACTTGCAGTGGACAACATCTGGTTTATCTCAATGACATTGTATTTGGCCGTTCTTTTCAGGAGCATCTAAGCCATCTTGGTGGGGTATTGGGAAAGCTCAAACAGGCTACCTTAAAGGTCAAACCATCAAAATGCAACGTATTCCCTTCTAAATTCCAACATTGGGAGAGCCTGGTCGGGCTATGTTCTCAAGACCTTTCAGGAACCCCCACTTCTCTTGGTCGTCCCTCCTCTAGGTGGGGGTGGCTGACCCCTGCCATGCTCTCTCCAGGATCTCCTGCGGTTGCCTGGAGCTTTGGGGCGGGTCTCCCATGGGGGGGCCCTAGCTTGTATTCGGGGCTGGGGTGGGGGGGATTGTTGGAACTCCTGGGTGGTGGTGGGCGGCTTGTCTGGGGTGGTGGGGCTCTAGGGGGTGGGGCCCAGTGCTGGGTGGGAGGGCGGCTTTTCTGGCTGGGCATTCACGTCAGCTTAACATAATCATTCACCTGAGCACAGGTGTCGGCTCACCTTTGCACAATTAGTTTACGTGACAGAATGGAACGCTTTACACGTGTTGGTTTGTATGCATAAGGCTGCATGTGAACTGGATGTTGATAAGTTTGTGCAGACTCTTGGAGCCAGCAGGTATGTTTGTAACAACTGAGTGTGTGGACAGGCTCCGCCCACTTTAGACTAACACTCACTCTTGATTGTAACGATTATAAACTTCCAGCATCTTGTTGCCTGTTGTTTTACGATTCTATCCTCCCTCCCCTATAGTCAACCTCTATCTTCTATAACCCACCCTGTTCCCCTTTTCTTTTGTGCCCCCCGACATCTCTCTCTCTTCCTTCCCCTTTCTTTTTCCGTCCGGTCCAACAAAAAGGACACAAAAAATTAATATAAATAAAGTTTAGTTTAAATAACAAAAGGGGTTTATACGAATATACACCTTGTGTGTCTGATGATTTATAACCCCCGTTTGTAACAGCAAAATCTGTCTAACACAAGACGATCTCTGCTCATATCTGTTTGCTCAGCTGTTGGACAGGACAAGCTTAAAAAAAAAAAAAAAAAGCAACTTATTTTCCACCCACCCATGTTCAATACCTCGGTCATGTCATCTCGTCTAATGGGGTGATGCCAGACCCCTCCAAGGTGGAGGCAGTTAGGCGATGGTCAGTACCAAGAAATGTTACAGAGGTATAGTTTCCTGGAGTTGGCATCCTACTACAGGCACTTTGTGAAGAGTTTTGCCGATATTGCTAAACCTTTGCACCAACTTACAGAAAAAGGGAAACGTTTCCATTGGAACAAAGCTTGTCAGAGGTTGTTTGATTAGTTAAGAATCACTGCCTCACGACAGCCCCAGTTCTGGCCTTATCGTGACCCAAAGAAGCAATTTATCTTAGACACAGATCCAAGTGATGTAGGGATTGGTGCCATTTTGTCCCAAGAGGAAGGTGGAGTGGAAAAAGTTGTTGCTTACGCTAGCCGGGCCCTGTCCAGACAAGAGCGTCAGTATGCAACGACAAAGAAGGAGCTTCTCATCATGGTGACCTTTACAAAACATTTCAAGCACAAATTTTTAGGAAAAGCGTTTATTCTGCGCACAGACCACAATTCTCTTCGATGGCTGCACAATTTTCAGCGTTTGGAGGGCCAGTTAGCCAGGTGGATGGAACAGCTTGCAAACTTTGAGTATAGGATCATTCATCATCAGGTTACACTGTAATGCAGATGCACTTTCATGGTTGCCAGCTTGTGTTGATTCTTGTGTTGTTCTTCCGGCCAATCCTAAAGTGTGTGTTCTGCAGGAAACACTGCCATCTGAGCCTCAGGGAGCGGCAAGGATGGATGAACTAGCACGAGCACAGGGAGAGGACCCTGAATAAAGTCAGCTGATGGGGTGTAAAACAGAAACCAGGGGCATTTTTCCAGACTCTACGGAACTAACGAAGTTTGCCCCAGTGTGGCACCAACTGCAGGTTCAGCAATCCAAGTTGGTGAGGATTCCTCCTGTGAACTCGGACACAGCTGGTTGAGTGCAGGTTGTGTTACCCAACAGTCTGGAAGAAAAACAGTTTCACAATGTGTCCACTGGTGGTCATTTGGGAGTTCAGAAACTCCACGCGAAAGTGAAGGACTGTTTTTACTGGCCTGGCTGGTTCCATGATGTAAAAGCATGGGTAAGAAACTGTGCCAACTGTGCCTTAAGGAAGTCACAGGGAAGGCACCCATGTGATCATCTGTGTCATCTCGACCATTTGAGCGAGTTGCACTAGACATTCTTGGACCTCTACCGGAAACTCAAAATAAAAATAAATACCTTCTTGTTTGTGGTGGGTGACTATTTTTCAAAATGGACAGAAGCCCTTCCTCTCCAGAACCAAGAAGCTCAGTCCAAAGCAAAGTACTTGCAAAAGAGTGGGTTTGTCGCTTTGGGGCTCCACGGAGTATTCACTCTGATCAAGGACGTAATTTCAAATCTATTTTGTTTAAAGGATTGTGCAGACTCTTAAACATTCATAAATCTAGGACTTCACCTTACCATCCACAGTCAGATGGCTTAATTGAGCATTTTAATCATACACTCTTGACAATGTTGTCCCTATTTGTAGAGGACAATCAGCAGAACTAGGACTCTCTTTTATCATATGGGATGTCAGCATACCGCAGAAGTGTTCATGCCAGTACATCCTTTACTCCTTACAACGTTTTATTTGGGCAAGAAATTGTTTTGTCTATGGACGCCATGCTAAATGATGGAGAACAAAATGTTTGGCTTCTATAGATAATTATGTGTCTAGGTCACAAGAAACCCTATCTTCTGTGGTGGATGCTGTCAGGAGACATCAGACCCATGCTTCCGAATGACAGCAACCTTTTTACAATTTCAGGGCTAATTTCCAATATTATTTGGAAGGAGAATAATAATAATAATAATAAGGAGAGGAGCTGTTCCAATGCAAGGAGGAGAGGCCAGATGCCTCCTTTAGAAGGAGCAGTACTGGACTAGGAGTGAGCTGGTTGCCGCTTCTTCGTCCTCATCCATCGGCCACCCTGTGACACTGCAGCTGAGACACCTCACTGATCATCACCGCCGCCCGGAGCAGTCAGACCCCAGGGAGCCGGACGGTGTTGAAGCTTTGACCCCCGGGGAGGGGGTCCCCGTCAGCTGGATAAACTAAGTAGCACACCGTCACACACGTTCCATTTTAAAAGGCTCTTGCTTTTATATTGTGTTCAATTATTTATTTTTTTATGAGAATAGTTAGCCAGCAGGAATTTCAGTTCCCCCCCTTTTTTTTTAAGTGGGTTTTTGCATGAGGTTTGCGTTGCCTCAGATAGGGAGTGTTTTATTGTTTGCTGTGAAGTTTGTTGTCACTGTTGGTTTTACTGAACTTTATTTATTGTGCAGGTCCACCTCTTCCGCTGTTTTTATGAGTCACTGTTTTATTGTGTTTAATAAAATCTACTTTATTTTAAGAAGAGTCTCTCATAATTCGTGGCTTCTGACTGACCATTAATCTTTGTCTTGGAACTCCTGCAACAATCATTACAATACCTATGTACGAAAAGAAATGTGAAAAAAATGGTCAATAATAATGAGCATAGAGCGATATGTGCAGATATAAACATGTCTGATGTGCAAAATAGCATGGAGGTAGGACGTGTTGACAAATGTACATGGATAAATACTTAAATTAACAGATACATATACACATACAGTGTGGTAACGGATTACAAAGTAACGAATTACTGTAATCTAATTACTTTTGTCAATAACAGGGTGACGTAACAAATTACAGTTCAAATTTTGGTAATTAATTACAGTTACTGGACTATACACATATATAAACAAATACATTGGCATGTGCTGTTGCAAATTTTGTCAGTGCATTTTGGAGATGAGCATGGTTATTGCCTTGGGGAAGAACCTATTTTTGAGTCTGTTTTTAGTTCTGATGCCTGTGTAGCGCCTCTCAGAGGGCAACAGGTCGAACAGGTGTTTGAGGGGGACCCGGCTAATGATGACCTCGCGCCACGTTGTCTACAACGTGGTCCTCTTGGGGTGTTTCGCATCAGTTTTCAAATTGCGTTTTTTTTTCCCTGATTACTTTTGTCTCCTCTCAGCTACCGTTGCTGCATTGTGATTGGTCAAGAGGAAAGTATGGCGGTGTCTCAGTAGCTTCATAAACAACTTTAAGAAAATCTACCATCAAGACTCCGATAAAGTATTTTACTATTTAAATATTGTGATTTGAAGACAGGAAGCTTTGCAATCAAACAGATTAGCATTGATTTGTTTAACTGATTGGCTCACAAAGCTGCTAGCGTAATATCTTCATCTGACGAGACATAAGTGAGTGTTTCAGCGGAAAATCCACATGCATTTGTACTTTTTATAATTTTTATTTTGTTTTAGATATGATTTCCTGTTTTAATGCTGGTTGAAAAGTCTTTTCTTTCATGAAGACATATGATTTACTGTGTGTACAGTATATACATTTCAACAAACGCCCTTCGCTTTTTATTTAAGTTTTTTTTTTATTAAAATGAATGATTTTCAGAATTCCACCACTAAGTGGATGGCTAATATTGTTTGCAATTTTTGTCATTATTATTTACCTGATTGTTTTGTTAGTAAATATCAGATATTTAAAATGACAGAAGTGAGTAAATCGAAGATGTATTGTGTAGAATCTGAAGTCTTCTTTATGTTCTATTTTATATAACATAGATGAAATTAAAAACATTAAAGGTCTTGAAATGAATAATACTCATTTTCTGCAGATTACTGTTTATGTCAAGAGCAACAATAGCCAGACTCAAAATTCAAACAAATGAGTTTTAAAAACACAAACAGGACATAGTGCTCAGTCACAAAAACCATCCTTTAAAACCTAGATTGTTAATGATTCCCTTTTTTCTGAACAAATCATTGTAGCTGTTGCTTAAATTGCAGATTGCATCATGCCAGCCTTCCGGCAGGTGGGGGAAAAGCAGCTTCCAAACCCTGTTCTGTGTATGGCATGGTCTCCAAAGAGGGATCTGATCGTTTTGGCCAACACAGCCGGAGAGGTGAGCTTCAGCTCCTAATAGCATTCAAACTGTCTTCCTTTTTTCTTCTAACTGAATGTTGTTTGACTTTCATAGCTGCTGCTGCATCGCTTGGCAAGTTTCCAGCGTGTTTGGAGTTTACCACCTACTGATCGCACCGGGAAAGAGATCACAGCGCTTGCTTGGAGACCCGATGGCAAAAGTAAGGAGGACTGGACATATGTAGATGTTGTTGTTATTTACGTAATAGAATGTGGGAACTTTATACTCACATCATCAATTTTATTTTCCAGCACTGGCCTTCAGTCTTGGAGACACAAAGCAGGTGGTCCTTTGTGGTGTTGAGAAAGCAGAAATCCTCCATGTGTTCCCAGTGCAGAGCCCCATCACCTGCATGTACTGGATGGAGGTCGTGGAGGAGAGCAGGTAAGCAAGAGGCTCAAGAATATGCCGTGGTTTAAACAAAACGAGAGGATGATATCTTAAGTTGTCATTTACTGCCTTTCAGTTCCCTCAACTCATTTTACAGCTCAGAGGATGAATCCAAACTTTTTCTTCCAAAAATCCCAACACTTCCAAAAAGGTAATGCCATGAAGACGTTCATCACATCAACTCTAGTTTTACTAACAATCTTCATGAAGTATTGTTGTTCTTCCACAGCTACAGCACAACTTCAAAGATCTTCAGGTAAGACGAACATTTCATGATGAATCTTTGGACGTGCTTCAATATTCCTTCCAGTGTGTTTTTCTCTCTGTATCACAGTGAAGAGAAGTCAGATGAAATACTCAATCTCTTGGGAGATGCCAGGTAAAACAAAAAAAGAAAAGGTGACAGTTTTTGACGATTGAATGAAATTGTTCCAGGACCGTAAGTGTTTTTTTCTTCCAGACTGAACGTTCTTGTTCTTGGAGGAGATTCTGGATTTGTGGAGCTTTATGCTTATGGAATGTACAAGATAGCAGCTGTAGATGGGGTAAGAATGGTTTCTTCACTCACATGAGCTGTCATTTGCATTAACGATATTGTAACAATGTATTAAAAGTGACAAAAGAGTTGTTTTACTTAGATTACAGATTCAATTATTAATGTTAAAATACCTGGAAATAAGTCATCTCTAATTTAAGTATTTCTGTTGGATTTATCCCACTGTGCAGGTTTCTGGGACATGCCGCAATCTATGTCTATCCAGTGATCTCAGGTCTTTGTCTGTCATCGCAGAGGTCAGGTCTGCTGACAATAACCCCGAGATCTGCTACATTCAGGTAAGGTGAATTAAACCCCTTTGGTTCTCTCCACGTATCTTCTCTGCTCTCTTTTTTGTTCCTAATCTGTCCTCCTGCCTCCTCAGCTGGACACAGGCCTGCTATCTGACTGCCTGCCTGAGGTCACGCGGATGGCGCTTAAGTTCACCTACATCTCCACCCTGTTGCAGTACCTGCATCTCTCTCTGACGTGTATGTGTGAAGCGTGGGAGGACATCCTCATGCAGATGGACCTTCGACTCACCAAGTTTGTTCAGGTTTGTTTGTTGTTTGGGAGAGAAACACCTTTCTCGAGAGAAAAAGAACAATGTTGCCATAAAAATGTACAGGAGTTCAGGCTATATTAGCTCAGTACGGTGGCCCTGAAGGGACAATCACATCAACAAATCACTCAACAGAAAAAAATGTTAAACATCACAACAACAATGGAAAAACTAAAAACAAATAATAATAAAAAACAAAATTACAGAAACCAAAACGCAATTTTAAAAATGAAACAAAAAAAGGAAGTGTTTCGAAAAACAAAATAAATTCCAAAGATCAAAATGAAATGTTTTAAAATGAAACAGAAAAAGAAACTGTAAAAAGTAGGATTATGAAATGTTGCTGACTGGATGATGAAGTTTTTTCAACCTTTCAACAGGAAGTTCTTTGGCATGGAAATATCTTCAAACAGAAGAAATTCTGTTCTTTTGGTCAGGCCTACTGCAATCCGATCAACTCTTTACCACAGTTCAGACAAAACATCCTTCTGCTTTCTCTCGTCTTCAAAACTCAAACATCATTATCAGTGATGTTTTGCTTTTTCCCGTTTCTTAACTTGTTTCCTTTTTTTAACATTTCATTTTCACTTCTGTAAATTAATTTTTGTTTTCCAAATTTTATCTGCATTTAGGTTTCCTGAATTTTGCTTTGTTTTCTAAAATGTAATGTTTTTTTATTGTTTGGTTTGCTTTATTTGTCATTGTGATATGTAATTTGGACTTCAGGGCCATCGTAGGGCAATGAACTGATGTCATGTTTTCTGTGTTCCCAGGAAAAGAATACGAGTACTCAGGTTCAGGATGAGTTTCTGGAGCTCCTTCTATGGGGACAGTCCAGGTGGAAACCAAACTGCTTTATTTTCTCTCTGGTCGTCCTGAATTGACTTGGTTGTCCTGTAGATGGTAGCAATGTGTAATGAATTGTTTTGACATAAACTGTTTTCATTCTATCATTTCCAGTCCTGAACTACAGGCTCTCCTCATGAACCAGCTGACTGTAAAGGTGAGGAGAAGAGAGTTCAAACTCCACCTCCTTGTGAACACTTTATACTGATTTACTTCTGTTCAAATGACTTTTTACCTTGTAGGGTCTGAAGAAGCTTGGCCAGTCTATTGAGTCTTCTTATTCCAGCATCCAGAAGCTGGTGATCAGTCACCTGCAGAGGTTTGCTCTGGTTTCTATCTTCAGATGAGTGCTCCTCTGAATGCTCCTCATGCTCCTCTCTCCTGCCTGCTGCAGTGGCTCAGAGGCTCTGCTGTACCACCTCAGTGAGGTGAGGGGGATGTCCCTCTGGAGGCAGAAGTTTGAGCCCCTCGGTTTAGATTCTGCTGCTATAGAAGGTACACGTTCTGACGAGTTATGATGGATCTGAACTTCACGGACATCAGGAAACGTGTTTTGTATTCTTCAGATGCCATCACAACTGTGGGCTCCTTCTCCCTCAAAGCCAATGAACTTCTGCAGTAAGTTGGTGTGGATGAAGAGGATTCTGTGCGTATGGCTCTGCTGATTTATCATCTTATGTGTTTCATTGTTTAGGGTAATCGACAAGAGTATGAAAAACTTCAAAGCCTTTTTTCGCTGGCTGTATGTGGGTGAGAAGGAACCTTTCCATAATTTCTTTTTAAATAAATAAAAAAGTAAGTGCATCTTTTGATGATATTTATGTGGTGTCCCTGCAGCCATGCTAAGAATGTGTGAAGAACATGTTCCACCAGAACTCAATAAGGTAGGTTTCATCAGAGATGTTTGGTTTTCATGTGATTCTGGAATCATTTTACAGCCTAAAGCTCTCAAACCCTCAGATGACTCAGAAGGACATAGCGTTTGTTGCTGACTTTTTGTCCGAGCATTTTAGTGAGGTAAGCAGGAAAACAGCAGCTGCTCGGTTTAAAGTTTGGGCTTGGTTTGAACAGTTTTATGGTTTTTCTAGAATGAGGAGCTCTTTGATCGTAAAGGGAAATACTTCAATGTGGAGCGAGTTGGTCAGGTATGTAATAATTAGTTCTAAGTGTTTTGAATGACTTCGTTTGTTGATATATCTATTGTCTGGACATTTACAGTACCTGAAGGATGAGGATGAAGACCTCATGTCTCCACCCAATACCAAGGGGAACCAGTGGCTGAAGTTTTTGGAGGAGAGTACACACCTGAAAGGTAACCTGTTTTTTTTTTTGTTTGGAAACAGTTTCTCTGTTGGTTCCATAATCTTCTACAACTTTGACTTCTTCAGAAAGCCCGTTGCTGTTTCCATCATACCCCCAAAAGTCTTTACATTTTGTTAAGAGGATGATGGAGAGTGTGATCCAGCACTGCCTTCAGAAACCTGCTGTGGGTTTGAAGCATCTCTGCTTTTCCTTTCTGATTCCGGTTATTTCATCTGAGATCATCCTGTTTATGTCTCTTGCAGGAAGTAATAGGGAAATCCGTAAAGCAAGCTGCGTTTGTTTCCCTGTACACTGTGCCAGAGAGGTGACAATTCACTTTTTCACTGTATAATGGTTTCAGATGAACTATATCAGTTCAGACATCTTCATATAAATGTAATAATCGTTAAACTGTTTTCTAGCTCAGAAAACACACCCAGACTCTTTGAACTCCCATCTTTGTAAGTGAGACACAGACATTGTAACGTTTTCTTTGCCTCAAATAGAATGAGTATTTGAATAAGTTATTTGAATAAGTGATGATCATTTTGTTCTTCGTTTTTCCACAGATGGAATGATAAAAAGGCCAGAATGCATAATGTTATATTCTGCATGCCGGAGGTTTCACCCAGCAAGCTTTACCTGCTACGGAAAGAAACGCACTCAAACAGGTGGGACTCAGCTGGAAACGTCTTTATTTAGACATTTATTTTCAGTCTAATTAAATTTCTTTTTTTAAACCCTTCAGTCATATTCCACACAGTGTTGTGTCGATTAACCTCAGCCACCAACTTGAGAATCCAGAGGATGACAATGCTGCAGATCAGTGAGCCTTTCCTATGCTGTCCTATTTACATTTGCCTTTAACATTTTTGCTCTAAGATCTTTTATGCTCTTTTTCAGGTCAAATTATGTCTACAGCTGCCTTGATGCCCGTTTCTATGACGATGAAGTTTTGACAGTGGTGTTGCGAGGATGTGAGGAACAGAGTGACTGGCGTATTCTGGCTCAGCTTCCTCTTTCATCCAGTCTCAGCTGTGGGACTGACTTCAGCTGGCAGCCCGACATGAGGTGAGCGGTTTCGCCCCTCTGATACGCCTATCTGAGGGAGAGCCCGTTTTTACCAGTGTCTCCTCATTATATGAGAACCGGACAGAGTGACCCCTCCCCTTAAAAGTATGTGGTGCCTGGTGGCCCCCACGTCCAACGTTCAAAACGTTTGACTGACAGATTTTGTGTAGCCTGCTTTCAAGTGGTAGGGGTGTGGCCTTCCAACAAGCTCACTCCTGATCGGCGAGAGCGGTTGCTTTAGAGACGAGGACTCATACTGACTCTGACCAATCACTGCTTACTGACAACGTCTGGCTCCAACATGGCGACGTCCATATCACAAAAAATTGCAACTTAATTGACTTTGTTTGGTTGGAGCGGGTAATAAACAATTTTCCATGAGTCACATCACACTCAGTCCAGTTCTCTTATACAGTCAATGATTCTGGTCAAAATCCTCTTTTCACCAATTGGACAATTTCAAAAGTATTTAGATAGGTTTCGTTGAAGTAAACCATGTTTTGCTTTATTTTCTGGTGTTTGTGTTGATATTGCTGACAGACTGATCAGCTTCAACGAAGAGCATGAACATTTTTAGAGAGTCAAACAGTTCAGATGGAAAACACCCAGCAGAAAATTAAAATCTCTCTGTTGGACTCGTTCACAATCACTGAGATAAAAAAAAATGCTAACAAAATAACAAAACAAAAATACAACCTTTAAAGTATAAAACATCAAAAGCAGTTTAGGTGTTGTGATGCAACTCTAAAGACAAAGGAAGCCTGCAGAACTTTAACAGTGTTTTTTATGTTTAGATTGGACCAGCAAAGCAGCACCATCCCATGCCAGACTCTGGTTCTGGGGAACCAGTGGCGTGAACTGGAAAACATGAAGGCTCAGTTTGTTGCCGTCAATGGAATCCGTAAAGTGGCATGCGTGGTACGTTAAACATCTGCCTCACTTCATATTTCACCATAAGCCTGCATTCTGTCCCAGTTCTCATCCAACATTTGTTTCTGGGCTTGAATTAGTTCACTTGTTAAAATATCAGACACACACAATCCCTCACAAACTGGTGGTAGTCATGTCAGAGCTGTTCTGATGGCACAAGAAAGAAATGGATGAGAAGGAGCAGCCAAGTTAAGTTCTGCCATTGATTAAGGTTCACCACTGAATTATGACTTCTGCTTTGAAGTCTGAGAAAGCACAAAGACGCCACAAAGGTTTTTTTCTTCTCTGCAGCTGAGCTCGAATGTGAGGCACATTCGTGTTTTTGAGATGGATGTAGAGGATGAAGATGACGAGGGGCTGGACTCTCATAATGCAAGTGCTGACCAGGATCGGCTGGAAATGTCTGGAACCAGCCATGGCCCTGGAGAGGAGAATCCGGATACTGACGGTGACACCAAGGAGGAGGAAGGAGGTGCCCTTCTAAAAACTGAGGAGCATCTGGCGTTAGAAGAAGCTCTAGAAGTCCCATGAGACAAAGAACAATGACTTAAGTCCTGTGTTTTTTTGTTTGTTTATTAATAAAAAAATCTGCTGTCAGCAATTTTGAAATTCACTCTTTAATCATTTTTTTCCCAAAATTACACCATAAAATGTCCCAGCAGAGTTCACATTGCAGGTTATTTACACACCAGCTATAAAAACTGTCGTTTTGGGAAGTATCATAGTAGTTAAGTGAAATTTTTAACTAGAAGTTTATATAATCAGAACTGTGTTGGGAGTTGGACATGACCTTATGGAGCTGTGCAGTAGTGTACAGCACCACTGATGTATTTGTAGTGATATTTAATTAACATCTCTGCTAAGTAAAAGTTGTACTACAGCACACACCAGCCCGAATTGTTGTGTTTGAAGCAGATAATCAAAATCAAACTATTCAAATCAAACTTTATTTATAAAGCACTTTTCATAAAACAGTAGCACAGGCTTAAAACAATTAAAAATGAAATTCTAAAATACACAGAATGCCCTCAACCCTATTGACCCCCTTACATTTGAAACATGTAACGGCACATGAATAAAACTAAGAAACCCAGGTGGAAACTGGGCTTCAGTGCTTTCATATAAACCACAAGCACACCCATATGTTATATAGCAGATATATACAGTAAATACAGTGAGTACGGAAAGTATTTAGATCCCCTTAACTTTGTCACTCTTTGTTATATTGCAGCCATTTGCTAAAATCATTTAAGTTCATTTTTTCTTCATTAATGTACACACAGCACCCCACATAGACAAAAAACACAGAATTTTTTACATTTTTTATGTTCGTATCCAGTTGTATAACATTATGTCTAGTAAGGCCTCAACATATTAAATTTAAACAATATTCCAGCAAAAAATGTGCGAGAGGATAAGTATATTAAGCTTTCCACTGCTTCTCTGTATTTTCTTGCATCTTTCATTTTCTCAGCATTCTCTGTTTACACAAGTTTTGACTCACATGGGGTCTCTCTTGGCCTACAGTCTTTTATTTCAAACATACATTTCCTGTGACATTTTGACTTCTCAGACTGTCGTTCTGCTCAAAATCTATTCCCAGGAAATGTCTCAACCTTCCCATGTCCTTCATTTTAAACTTCTCAGTTAGTATCTTTTTCATACTTTTCAGAATACTCTAATTCCTCCCTGATTGTTTTAAACCATGGAGATTTTTGCATACACACTAGTCTTTCACCGGTCTCTGATTTTTTCTCATAGCTTTCTGGTTGTTCCATAGATACTTCACAGTCTATAGTTGCATTTAAATAGGCTGATGTGACGTCCATCTGATGCAGAATGTGTTTTTCTTGTGCTGCTTTCTGCATAAATATTCTCACACTTGTCATGTCTGCTGTGGGTGAGAATGTCTCTTAATCAATGTCTGGTCTCTGGCTGTAACCTTTTGCAACAAATCTTGCTTTGTATTTTTCTGATCCATCAATGTCTCTCTTACGAGCATATACCCATCTACCCCCCACTGTCTGCCTGTTGGTAAATGAGTGAGTTTAAAATTCTCGTTCTTAGTCAGTGATCGCATTTCTTCATCCATTGCGTTTTTCCACTGTTTTGAGTTGTTAGATGTCACTGCCTCTCTGAAGTTTTGGGGAATGTCACAAACTGCTCTATAACAAAAGTCTACACATGCCTGCATTTGTCCACGGTGTTAACAGTCTCAAAGTCCTGTAAATGAACCGGTTTCCTTCTGGTTCTGGGTGGGTTCCTTCTGCCTACAGTCTCAGTGATTTCACCTGGCTGTGCACATTGACTCTGTTGAGGTAAAGTTTCAGAAACATCATCCTGACTTGGTTTGTTTTCTACATCTTCATCATTATCACTTTCAGGAACCTGAGGATGTGTGTGTCTGACATCATGTTCTATGTACTTCTCTTGTGTCTGAGTTCCTTTTTCTCTGGTGGTCTTTGTAGTGAATTTCACTAATCTGTGTTTGTGAATCTTATCTGTCTCTGGAAAGTACACCAAAAGAGCTGGACTGTTTTTGTCATATCCGACAAAAATACCTTGTTCACATTTTGGATCAAGTGTTCTCTTTTCCTGTTTGTAAGCTAAGCATTCAGATCCAAATTTCTGTAGCTTGGATAAGTTTGGCTCCTTGCCTGTAAACAGTTCATGTGCTGTTTTCTTTGTGCGTCTGTTGTAACACCTATTCTTACATATGCTGATGTCTGCATTGCATAGTTCCACAACTTATCCGGTAACTTATTCTCTATCAGTAAACATCTACTCATGTCAAACATTGTTCTCCAACCTCTTTCTGCTGTGGCATTCTGGTGAGGTGAGTAGGGTGCAGATGTCTCATGTCTGATTCTGTTCTTAGTTAACAGAGTTTGGAAATCTCTGCTGGTAAATTCTGTGCCATTATCTGAACGAATACACTTAACTTCTCCGTAAGGTGCAACATCGGCTAAAAATCTTTCAGTAGCTGACACTGTGTCACTCTTAGACTTGAGAAAATATACACATATGGTGCCTGAATAGTTATCAGTAAAAGACTGTCCATATTTGTGTCCTTCCATACTTGGTGTTGGCATTGGGCCAGTTAAGTCAGTGTGAACTAGTTCTAATGGTTGCTTGGCCTTTGCATCTGCCTCTCTGTTCCTGGTTTCTGTAAATTTCCCTTGTGTACAAACTTCGCACATCTGATCTGGCTTTCATAAAGTCCCTTTCATTTCCATACCTTTTACAACACTTTGTAACTTCTGTACATCTTCAGTTACAATGGCCCAAAATCTCATGCCAAGTTTGAATGTCATGACATACTTTACATTGATCATCAGTAGTTACTTCAACAGTTGGTAAGTAGTACAAGTTTTCATTTTCATGGATATCAAACCTGCTACCATCTTTGGTAACCGTGGTGCTGTCCCCTCTTTTGAAGGTGATTGTTGCTCCTCCATTAGCTGCTCTTGCCACCGAAAAGATGTCATGTGGATATGATGGCATGAAGAGTGCATTTCGTAGTTGTGCTCTGTGTTGATGTCCAGCGTTGTCTAGTATGTAGATCATTGCTGTCCCTCTTCCTTCCGCCATTCCACTGCACTTGGTTCCATCTGCTAACTCTACTGAGTGAGTCTCAGCCTGAAACGAGTTGTCGAAACTTTCAAATTTCCTGATGTCATTTGCGATGTGGGACGTGGCTCCTGCATCCACCACGATGCCTTTCATCTTCATGTTGTTCGGGGTTCTTTCATGCGTCTTGTACCTTGCCTTGAAGAAATGATCTTGATTGCTATCTTCTTCATCAGCAACTTTTCTGGTTTCATCTCGTCTCCCATTTTTCTTGCACATGGACTCTTTGTGTGTACTGCTTTTGCAAAAACTACACCAGACTTTTCTAAAACAGTCTCTTGCCTTGTGTCCTTTAATTCCACACTTATAACATGTCAGATTGGTACTTTCATCTTTCTTGTACGTGGCTTGGGTCTTGGTAGTGCTTTGCTTCTGTTTTACATGCATTTCCATCACATTGTCAGACTCTGTTCTGCTCATTTTTTCTGACTCCTCATAGACTCTCAGTCTTCTTTTAAAGTCTGTAAATGTGACTTTATCTTCATTTTGTGTCACATGAATAGCCAGAGGCTTGAATAAATCTGGTAGCACTGCTAGTATCATGGCTATGATTAGCCCATCGCTCATCGTTTCACCTGCATCTCTTAATGCTGTAATGAAGATCTCTTCCCTTATTATATAGTCTGTTACAACTTCTTTTTCCGTCATGTGTAGCTTGGTTAAAAATGTGTACATATTTATTATTCGTGCCTTGCTTTTTCCAGAATAATGTTTTTTTAATATCCCCAGGGCTTTTCTGCCATCATCTGCGGCTTCATGTCGTATCAAAGACAAGCTTTTGTCATCTATTAGCCTTATCAGCTCTGCATAGCAGTCAGCATTCTTTCGGCTATCTCTTTCAAGTTGTTCCGCGTCAGCGTCAACAGGTGCTTGTAAAATAGTCTCTTTAAGCTTTAGACTATGTAGATGACCCAGAAATCTTGTGTCCCACAGGTCGTACTAATCTTCTGATCCATTGAAGAAAAGCTGCGGCGCCATGATCCTCATCATTCTGCCCGCCATTTTTCACTTTGCTCTTTCAGTTCTTCCTTTGTTTCACTGCCAGCAACTTTATTATAATGCGTAATACGTCGCATGTAGACTGTTCCGAGAATAACTTCTTTTCATCCCTGCGTTGGTCCACAATTAGCAGAAACTTTGTGTTATTCTTCGACAGTTTTCTTCTGTTCAAACTTACTTGCGTCCGGTGCTGCCTGGGCCCATAACCTGTTAAGGTATGTATCTGTTACGCAGCTCTGGTCTTTCTCCCGCGTGGTGGATAGATGAAGAAGACATCGGAACAGGATCAACTTAAGCCCCCTCTAGGCATATTTATTAACTGTTGTACACAGAACAGGTATTCCACAGGTATTGTACATCAGAGCGCGTTCATTTGTGATGTCATCAATCATCGACACATACAGATACAGCAATGACTCACGGGAAAAATAGTAAGAGTGTAATTGTAAACAAGACATTCAACATTTAACAGCTTCAACAGGAGAAATTTGTATTCAAGACAAAGAAAAGCTGTATTCACAACAGACATGGCAAACGTAAAACTAAAGGTTGCTTTCATATTTTCTGCAAAGTTGTTCACAAGATTTACATTTGTTATAATATAAATGTTATATAAATGTATATATAAATATAAATACAACTTTTTCCTTGTGATTACGTTTCTTTTTGACAGATATCTTACCTCATATTCTTGTCGATTCAGAGTGGAAGGAACGTGTACAACACTGCCCCGGAGTGCTCTTTGTACCACGTGGTCCGAAGTTCGCGCAAATAGGTGTTGGTTGCGTGCTCGTGCTCTTGGCCCGGCGTGGTGACGTAGGCTGTCCGCCTGTTGGTCTTTCTTAGTTGGTGACGAGTGTTATGAAGATGGCCTCTACCCAGCCCGTCAAGACCCAGAGAAGATGACGCCGCGGGGCCGCTTGAGTCTGCTGAACCCGCCCGCGTCAAGCCGGAACTCCAAGAAAACAGTGAAGTAAAGCAGGAGGAAGGAGGTTCGCGGCGGGGAGACGGTGAAGAGCGCCACAGTTCACTCCTCCTCGCTCGGCGGAGGATCCACCATGGAGGATATCAACTCTAACATCAACGCGGACTTGGAGGTGCGGAAGCTGCAGGACTTGGTGAAAAAGCTGGAGCAGCAGAACGAGCAGCTCCGGAGCCGCTCCTCGCTGCTGTCCTCCTCCGGAGCCCTGTCAGGGACCCACAGACCCCTCAGCGCCGGCTACGAGTCCGCCGGGCTGGCCGGCTTCCCCGGGGTGGGGTTCGGCGGCTACGGCGGGGTGTTGGAGAACAACCGCTGCCAGAGCCCCAGACTCTCCTACGACGGGATCTGCTTCAGGAGGCCGTACGACGGCGAGGGAGCGACCGCCGCCGCGGAGGGAGCAGCCTCAGTCCTGGATGAGGTGGAAATCCTGGACCTGGAGGACATGGACTGTCTCAACGAGGAGGAGGACAGCTGGTGAGTGGAGGGCCGTGTCTGGGCTTTAGGGCAGAGTGGCGGCTGTGGGCTGGGCGCGGACCCCGCTGGTGGGTGACTGGCCGCAGCAGGACTAGTTCTGGAGACTGGAGCTCCAGCTGTCAGAGCCCTGGTCAATCCTGATCCTCCAGGAACACTGGATTCAGTGGTGTGACAGATTGCTCGGCTTGTCCAGGCAGTGGTGGCAAGAGATCAGTGTGTGAAGGGAAAGTGTAAAGTTGTTTTGCTGCTCAACAGCCCCGTGGCAGAGGAGGCCACGGTTACCCTCCTCCTCTCAACTCCCTGCAGCACAGCAGTTGGCACGTTGTTCCAACTACTCAGCAGGAAGCAGTGGGTGGAGTACAGATGTCTACTCTACTCCATTTGTGTTTTGTAACGTCGTCATAGACATGGATTACCTCCTGACAGCTTGTCCAGGAACCAGAGTCAACTGTTTTATAACCTTCTTCCAATCCACAGTAAGGCTGTAGGACATGAAGAAAAGTTGAGATATTCCTGATCAGTATTGCGATGACAATACGATTTACAATACATGAAGGAATAACAAAGCAAAAAACAACTAACACATCATTTCCATTTTACTGCAACATCTTAAGTTAAATAAAGTCAACTTTAATTACTCTCCAAATGAACCACGTCTCCATGGGAGGTGGGCATAACATAAAAGAGCTCCATCCGATTGGTCAACAACGTGAGGGGGTCCGTTCAAATGCGATTCAGTAAAATCTTTAAGCTGCCATGAGATTGTTTTAGCATGCGTGTGAACGTTTAAGGCAACTATTTACTGCAGTTTATGCTGTCTTTTGTGATGCTGATGCTGTGAGGGTTCATTTGCGGTTTATTGTGCAGACGGGCCTATTCCATAGTGGTTGTTTTGTGCCAGTGCACCGTTTTTGCTTTTAGAGGTTAGAAAAATGTTTCATCCAAACAGAACTGAAAGTACCTGCATGATCTCCTGATTCTGATTATTAGAGGAGAGGCTTGCAGTGAACATCTGTTCTAGTTAGTTGGATTGGAGGCCGTCTCTGCTAACTGGACGTCAACATAACGATGGCTCGCTATGAGAAACGCTGATTTGCTTTCCAAAGAGGACTGCTTTAGCAATTACACTCCAACAGACGATAGTTCTAGAAGCAGCTCATAAAAAGCAGCTGTCATCTTTGATAATATCATCTGTGCTAAATAGTGACTATTCCACATGGTCTATGAAGTTGAAGGATGTAGTGACGCAGACAAACTTTCCCTCACTGCACTCTGGGATTTGGGTTTGCTGTAAAGCATTTCGTTCATTCTTTTTGAGCGTTTGTTTCCCATCATGCAGCTGGAGATTCCTGTGATTGCAGCCATGCTCCGCAGAAGCGGTCTCCCGTTCTGTTTGACCTCTCCATCAGTTTGATGTTTGGGATTATCGTGTAGTGCCAGCTCCTGTCACAGACTCCTATAAGCCCAAATAATTAGCATCAAGCAGGATTCCTGCTCCTGCAGCTTTCTAAGCATGGATACATGTTAGCAACAGTGTGACTGCTCACGCAGAGTCTGCAGGGTCGTCACACATCTGGGAATTGTTTGTGCTGACAAACAATGTGCAATCCCTCTCTGAGGCTTGAATTTTCCAGCACGTGCCTTACTTTATTGAAGTTTTGTTTTCATCGTGAAACAGTGACAGCCGCTGACCCACATTTCTCCTTTATAGTAACACAATTCTCTGAATGATGACAAGTGGATCTCTTTGTAACCCTCAGGTCACAGCATGTATTTCTGATTCTTTGATCCAAGGGAGTTCATTGGGATGACTCTTTTCAAGCTGCTGTAGGAGGGACTGGATTGGAGAGACAGAACAGTTGTATGTTGACTGAAGTCAAATGTGTTTCTCTTTTCCAGGTTATATGAGAGTAAACTCAACAGTCCCCTTCAGAAAGCCCTGAGTCCCATCGTTTGGTGTCGGCAGACTCTAGACAACCCCAGTCCTGAGATGGAATCAGCCAAGCGCTCGCTCATCCACAGACTAGACCTCACTTTGTCAGGTAAACGGACAGGAGCAGCTGTTGTCATGGCGATCACAGAGGCTCATGGAGGATATCTGTTTTATGATAATCAGATGGGCTTTTTAAATTTGCATGTGTTAGAGAAAGGCGTTCTGGTTGTCTTGACAGGGAAAGTTTTTATCTGAAAATGATCATTCCTCATCTGGCAGGAAGTTTTTCACGTGCCTGTTAAAAGAAGAGATGCAACAGCTGCAGGAGCCTTCTGCAGCTGAACGTCCACCAATAACTAGTTTGTGTTGTTGTATATCTACACAGTGACATCAGGAACAGTGAAGCTGTGTGACATTCCAGTTGGATGAAAAAGTTCAATGTTCAAACTGCAGCTCCAGCATGCATTACTGTAACACCGTCTGAGCTCAAATGAATGGTTGACCTATGATTGGTCACAGTCTGTGCCATTAAGACAATTCATATCATGATGAAAGTAAAACTGATAAAAAAAACACACAACCTCAGCTTCTCTGTTGTCCCAGACTGGTGTTTCTTGCTTGGGTTGGGCTCATTATATCTGAAAGAAAATTTTGGTTTTTTTCTTTGTTTTGCATGGTTAAAAAAAGTCACATTTTTCATGAACATTTAAGTCTCTGCCCCTGCGACAGACTGGCGACCAGTCCAGGGGTGTACCCTGCCTTCGCCCATGAGTAGCCGGTTTAGGCTCCGGCGACCCCGTGACCCCGAAAGGGATAAAGCGGATTGGAAGATGAATGAATGAATGAATTTAAGTCTCTTAAGACTTTAAGAGAACTTGTGACTTTAAGTTGGTTAAGATGAATCTAAACAGATGGATCTTGAGTCGTGGACCCACTTATTTAGAATTCAGAACCAAGTATGTTGGGTAGAAACCATTGACTCTATCAGAGAACTGGACTGAGTGTGAAGTCTTTCATAGAAAATGGTTTATTTCCAGCTCCAACCAATGAAGTTATAACTTGAAAAACTGGAACTACAGAAAAACATATCATGGAATAAAATGAGAATTATCCAGAACGTGTAAAAAAATGTATCAGAGCAAACATGATTATGAAGAATGGTTCTGACAAATAGAATGACGGAGTAATAGTTGTTTATTTCTCTATAGAAGTCTATGTGATTTTGGCTTCTTGGAACCAGCAGGTACTTCCAATTTAGAACTCCAGGAGAGGGGGAGTCACTCAGTCCAGTTCTCTTATACAGTCAACGGTATAAATCAGCGATAGGCAACTCCAGGCCTCAAGGGCTGCAGCGTTTGCATGATATCCATATATCCATGCCCTACTCATGACTGATTACCTGGTTCAGGTGTGTCTAGCCAATTAGAACATGCCAGAGCATGGTATGTTGGAAAACATGCAGGAATGCAGCCCTCGGGTTGCCCATCCCTGGTATAAACTGTTAATGCACATCTCCATTAACATTTGAAAACAAACTTATAACAGACTATCAATCCGAAAAGCAACATGTTATTGTACATGAAATGATAGGTTAACATTTTAAACACCCATAAGAAAAACACATTTAAGTTCACAACAAACAAACCCATGAATGTAGATTGATTCTTTGGGAAATGATGAGTCTGTAGAGAGGTTCACTGCAGAAACGTCTCTGGCTCATCCCCACATATAGTTCATTCAGACTGTAGTTTTCTATTGGTCAATAAAGCAGACTGTTTCTATGGCAGAACGTCACAGCCGTAAGCTCTGAGACAGCACAGACCTTTGACTCAATGTGTTAAAACCACTCCTGACTACATTCAGTTGCATCGTGCTGCTTTCTCCTCACCTCTATGACCTAATTATAGCTCGTTAGGAAGGAGAGCTGAACTGAAGGGGTGACAGCAGCTCATGTGACCAACGGTGTTGAGCAACAGGTCACTGATGGTTGTTCTAACAGCAGATAGGACATTTACTGCTCTGTTGTGTAAGAACTTCAGCAGCACTACAGTTTCATTTTCTTCGTCAGCATGTTCTCCAGGCTCTGATGGCTTGGAGAGCTTAGTGAATCTTTCTGCCTCTTAATGCAAACGAAACTAGCTTGTTTAAAAAAACCTGCCGCCTGTTTCCTGTCCATCTGTCTACCTATAGATCTGGTCATTTTTTCTGTCTTTCTACAAAAAAAAAAAAGGGGGGGGGGTGGGGGGGGGCTGTGTCACTGAACTGACTGGACTTTTCTCCTGGTATTCTTCTGTCAGCTGTTCAGCCATGCTTTCTATCAGGCTTCAGCTTCTTTACGTTTGTTGTGATTTCTTCCTGAAACGATCTTCTGTTTGTTTCAGAGACTCATGAACAGAACTCTGCAGATGTTTTTTTCATTCTTCATGGATTTCTATGGAGAGCTTTTTTTTGGTGTGCTCCTTCCGAACATTTGAAATTCCTCAGCCTGGAGCTGTTTTGGTTCTTGTAGACACCATCCTGACCTTCATGCAACTGAGTGTCTGAAAATTCTTTCATTCCCAAACTTCACATCAGTCTTCAGGCTCCTCTTGTGTCTGAATATGGAAGTTTTAGTGCACACCCTTCCCTCGGATCTTTGTGTGATGACAGCACAGTGTAAGTGAGTCTGCTCCAGATCCTCTGGCTCAGAGCTGCTGACTGTGGGTCATGGGTTGGGTTGAAAAGCGTCATTATGCTGCAGCTGTGACTCTCCAGTGTTTGCCTCTAACCACATAGACGTTTTTCAGTGTTGTTGTTTACACGACTCAGTCGCTGATCTGCGTATGAAGGAACAAACATGGAGAGACTTCCTGAATAATGCAGAAGTGCTGATGGTGGAGAAAAAGAAAGTGAAAGGAAGTGGAAGAAACTTTTCTCCATCCACTACAGAGAGGTTTAAACACTCAGCTCAGAGGAGAACAGAGGATGGAAGAATCACAGACATTGTTCAGTGTGCCTGTGAACTGAATGGGATGCATTGTTGAGTTAATGCATGAACTAATGAAGCATGAGCTCCATCAGGCTCAGCATACGCTCCTAAAGTCTCCGGCAGACTGACAGCACAGCTTTCAGAAAAGAGCTGCTCCCACTCTCTCGATGCTGGCTCCTCTCACTTACAGTTTTTACAGGTTTCTGTAAGTTCAGTTTAAGATCTATAAAATCCTTTAAAGACCCACTTCAATGAAAATTGTGTTTTCAACATGCTGTGGCATTTTTCTGATGTTGGACATGTATAATGAAAATTAAGCTTAAAATGGCCTTTCTGAGTATTTCTTGGCTAAGATTGTTGTGAATCGGAAGCAGACGAAAAAATGTAGTTAGAAAAAGACCGTATTTGTGAAGTAGAAAATACACTGGGCAGACCACGAGCTCCCTGCATCAGCTTGTGGATGACTTCATACACTTGTATGTTTTCGCTTGCCTCGTCTGAGCTGGAATCTAAACAGTTGGATAGCTCCGATACTGCAGTGTAGGAGAGGTGAAAGTGAAGTTTCTGACTGTTAAACAAGATCTGGGAGAAGGAGAGGATGTCTGAGGAATGGAGAAATATCCCGGTGTCCATCTTTTAGAAGGGAGACATGCAGAGTTGGAGAAACTACAGAAGAATAAATTTGAGTCACAATGAAGTTATGGGAAAAATAGACTCATAACCCAAAATTCTGACTGAGGTCCGAATTGATCATTTGTGACCAAAAGCATGAGGATAGTTGGTGGGAGGAGGATGTGGACAAGAGGGTTAGATGGAGGTGGATGATTTACTGTGGCGCCCCCTAAAGAGAGCAGCTGAGAGATAAAGAAGTGTTTTTAAAGCTCAGCTTTCAGCCTTTAAAAACACTCCAGCTAAAGCTACAGTCAACCTCAGACTCATTTCCTGTCAGACATGCAGACAGTAAACTTCCCTCCAGTCAGTCAAAGTTATTCTGTGTTGAAATCTCTCCAGAGCTTCAAAGCGCAGGATCACTGGTTTCTAATTTCAGTTCTAATCATGGCCCTGTGTGGCTGAAGTGACCTTCTCTGTAGCTTGGACACTGCAAGCCCAATCAAGGACTTGTTACCTCTTAGATATGAATTTGTTTTAAAACTTTCCAAAGATAATAGCGATAGATTTGAAAATATAAAACTTGTAGGATTTAGGTAGCCTCTTCTTTTATCCTCAGTTGACAAATACATGAAGTTCTATGAATGAATGTAATGAATCCTCCGGTCAAACTCCACTCCAGCATTAGCAGCTGATTGACATGATCGGTTATATTATTTTCAACTTGTGCAATTATAATGATTGTAATGAAGTAGGATCCACTCTCTTTATGGACAAATCCACTCATTGTAAATGTTCCAGCTCAACCTGAAACCATTTAGATGATTTCTGATGTTTTCTCATTTTATAAAACACTTGAGCAAAAGAAAAACAATGATGAACATTCAGTTGCTTTCATTATACATCTCATATTGTTCATAAGCATGAACCTGAGCCACTCCAGATCATAATACTGCCCCCCATAGGCTGCTTGAATCTGCTTTCTACCCATGACGCCATCATGTTTGAACCAGAAATCGCCAGGATGCAGTGGTTGGTCCGAATCAATCTGAGTCATGGTTTCCAGGGCAACCATAGCTCACCAATCAAGGGTTAGCTTATTGGAAGGCCACACCCCTACCACTTGAAAGATAGCTTTACAAAATCTGTCAGTATAATGTTTTGAACGATCGCTGTCTGACCAGATGCTTTAATTAAGCTATCTGATTGGTCAGATTATAACTTTAAAAATTTGAACTACAGAAAAGTATCATGACAAAAAAAACTCAGGATTATTAAGAACATGTTTTAAAAAATGTGTTGGAGCAGGAATGGTTATTGTAACAAATGGAATGACTGAGTAATACATGTTTTATTTTTCTATAGAAGTCAATGGGATTTTGGCTTCTTTGAACCAGCAGGTACTTCCTGTTTGGAACACCGGGGGGAGGGGGGGTGTCACTCAGTCCAGTTTTCATAGACAGTCAATGGAAACTATGCTTCATCCATCTGTCTGCATTTTACCTTGCCTTTGTTTATTAATGTTGGTTTTATTTTAAAACAAAGTGTAGATATGAAACAGTGGTTCTGTGCATACATCAGTAAGTTTAGCCTCTTCCCTGTAATTGAAGTGTTATCTCTGTGATCTGCAGCCAACAAGCGCAGGAGCCTGAATGGGAGTCCCTTCCTCCAGCAGAGCTACGGAAGCCCATACAGCACAAATGCAGTCAACAGTCCATACAGCAGTGGCTTCAATTCACCCTCCTCCACCCCCAGCAGAGTTCCCATTGTTAGGCAGCAGCTGATGCCCGGTAACACAGGTATGCCCCCCGCAGCATTGAATGGTTTTTGCAGCATATTGGGGGCCAAAATGCTCCTCCTTCATTTCCAGCTCAGCAGCGAAACGCGGCAGCAGACAGGAACCCTCCACCCATCAGCCCGCAGTCCTCCGTAGACAGCGAGCTGAGCACATCCGAGATGGATGAGGACTCTGTGGGCTCCTCAAACACCTACAAGCTCAACGATGTCACTGATGTCCAAATACTGGCGCGCATGCAGGAGGAGAGTACGTACCTGCCTGTCTTTCCTCAAAGCTCCGTCTTTCTGTGCAGATGGAGTTTTGTTGACCGTGTTTGCTCTGGCTGCAGGTTTGAGACAAGACTATGCTGCAACCACATCCAGGCGGAGCTCTGGCTCGTCCTGTCACTCTCTGCGCCGCAGCACCTTCAGCGATCAGGAGTTAGATGCTCACAGTCTGGAGGACGAGGAGGAGGCCCCACACCTGGCCTTTCCCCACTCCTCCACCCGATTTAGCCCCTCCCCCCGACACTCTCCTCGTGTCTCCCCTAGAAATTCTCCCCGCTCGCGCTCCCCCGCTCGCTCCATTGACTTCAGCCGCAGTTCGCCGCAGCCTGTCATCAGCCGCCTGCAGCAGACTCGCCACTCCCTGCAAGGCCACGGCCACGATCTGCAGACCACTGCGGTGAAGAACGAAGGTGAGTTCAGACCAGAAACTCCTTTTCGTCAGTCTGATCCCCTCCTGGTTTGTCTTGATCCATGTCCTTTCTGTTATAGAAAAGCTGCGTCGCAGTCTTCCCAACGTCACGCGCTCCTCTACGGCACCGGCTCACGCAGCAGAACCCGCCAAGAACAGTCGCAACTGTGAGTCCAACCTCCAAGTACCAAATGGAGGCTCCCCCCGACACCAGAACCAGTCTGCCAGTGAGTATCTCAGAAGTCTGCTAACTGATAATTCTGTACGGCCGCCAATCACCAAGCGTGCACTGCAGACAGTGACATGGCTTTTAACTGATATGTTTGTTTTATCCTTTTTCCTGCTGTCAGATTAAAAGCATGACTCTGAGATCTAAAGCTGCTTGTTTCTGAGTCTGTGTTTAATGCTCTTTTGCAGCTTTTAGCTCCGCTTCTTTAAATTAAGATTATCCAATTGATCAATCCTTTGATGATTTTGACCTTAATCCAGACAGTAATCCGTTTTTTTTACTGAGGGTCAAAGGTCAGGTTTAGCTGGTTAACTGTGACTGCCTTCATCTTGTCGAGCCAACCATCCCTGAGGAAGAGGAGCATTCTTCTGAGCTTGAGCTGCACAAAGGACTTCCTTCCGCCTCTCTCTCCAGCATGTGTTTTTCAGACTTTGTCTTTTCCTTGACTTTGCTCCTACTTTTTCTAGTCTGAAGGTCACACTTACACTTAGCTCCGGCACTTCTTCTGTTTCTTCGGTTCAACAAAACTGCTTGTTCATTCCTTGTTGTGGGGAGCCCTCTAGTGGCAGAACATAGCTAGACTTCCTTGCTGACATGTCCCTGTTTTGCAGCTCATCTCCAGAGGTTCTCCACTCCGTCACACTCATCCCCGAAAACCAAACAGCAGCTCAAAAACCCAGCTTCCCTGCGAGGTAACATTCTGTGGGGCTGACCTGGCACTCAGACATGCACACAATGAGACACAATGAACAGTGAGAGGACAGAGCATGGATGCATCTACACAGACTGCAGCTCCTGATTTGATGATGGACTCAGCTGCTGCATTTACAGAGGAATCTACCTGTCTAAGTGCACACACTCAAGTCACAAGAAGCCTGCAGGCTCTCCACTAATATTATTGCCTTTGCGGATGTTTCAGATTCAGTTTATGTATTATAGATTTCTAATTTTTATATTCTATCCAACCATCTCGTTACGCTCATCCGGGTCGCGGGGGCAGCAGTCCTAAGCAAAGATGCCCAGACTTCCCTCTCCCCGGTCACTTCCTCCAGCTCCTCCGGGGGGACCCCAAGATGTTCCCAGGCCAGTCGAGAGACATAGTCTCTCCTGTGTGTCCTGGGTCTTCTCTGGGGCCTCCGCCCAGTGGAACATGCCCGGAACACCTCCCCAGGGAGGCGTCCAGGAGGCATTCAAACCAGATGCCTCTTAATGTGAAGGAGTAGTGGCTCTACTCCGAGATCCTTCCGGGTGACTGAGCTTCTCCCCCTTTCTCTAAGAGAGCGCCCAGCCACCTTATGGAGGAAGCTCATTACGGCCACTTGTATCCGTGACCTTGTTCTTTTGGTCAAGACCCAGAGCTTATGACCCATAGGTGACTATTGGAATGTAGACCAACTGGTAAATTGAGAGTCTTGCTTTCTGGCTCAGCTCTCTCTTCACCACAACAGACCAGTACAGCGACCACATAACAGTGGACGCCGCACCAATCCACCTGTCAATCTCACGCACCGATCTTCCTTCACTTGTGAACAAGACCCCAAGATGCTTAAACTTTTCCTCCTGGGGAAGGAGAACTCCACCCACCCAGAGAGGGCAAACCACCTTTCTCCGGTTGAGAACCATGGCCCCAGCCGCTTCACACTCGGCTGCAAACCGTTCCAATGCATGCTGGAGGTCCTGGCTCTATGAAGCCAACAGGACAACATCATCTGCAAAGAGCAGATAGGAAATCCTGTGGTTCCTAAACCAGACCCCCTCCGGACCCTGGCTGCACCTAGAAATTCTGTCCATAAAGACCATGAACAGAACCGGTTATGAAGGGCAGCCCTGCCGGAGTCCAACATGCACCGGAAACAGGTCTGACTTAGTGCCAGCTATGCGGACCAAGCTCCTGCTCTGGTCATACAGAGACCGGACAGCCCTGAGTAAGGCTCCCCGGACCCCATACTCCCAAAGTACCCTCCACAGGACACTACGGGGGACGCAGTCGAACGCTTTCTCTAAATCCACAAAACACATATGGACAGGATGATTGAACTCCAACGAACCCTCCAGTACCCTAAAAAGGGTGTAGAGCTGATCCACAGTTCCACGACCAGGACGGAAACCGCATTGTTGTTCCTGGGTCTGAGGTTCAACTATCGGACAGACTCTCCTCTCCAGTATCCTGGCATAGACTTTCCCAGAAAGGCTGAGGAGTGTGATTCCCCGCTAGTTGGAACACACCCTCCGGTCCCCCTTCTTAAAAAGGGGAACCACCACCCCTGTCTGACAGTCCAGTGGTACTGTTCCCGACTGCCATGCGATGCTGCAGAGACGTGCCAGCCAAGAAACTCCCACAGCATCCAGAGACTTGAGGTACACAGGGCGGACCTCGTCCACTCCTGGTGCCTTGCCACAGAGGAGCTTGTTGACTACAAGCTTGGGTAAAGGACAGCCCCACCCCAAAGTTCACAGCCTCTGCTTCCTCAAGAGAAGGCGTGTCAGCGGAAAAGAGAAAATACTCAAGTATTCCTTCCACTGCCCAACAATGTCCCCAGTCAAAGTCAGCAGCTCCCCACCTGCACTGTAAATGGTGCCTGCAGAAAAAAACTGCTTCCTGCTCCTGAGGCTCCGAACGGTTTGCCAGAACCTCTTCGAGGCCAACCGATAGTCCTTCTCCATGGCCTCCCCAAACTCCTCCCAGGACTGAGTTTTTGCCTCCACTACAGCCCAGGCCACAGCTCGCTTAGACTGCAGATACCTCTCAGCTGACTCTGGAGTCCCACAAGCCAGCCAGACCTGATAAGGACTCCTTCTTCAGCTTGATATAATCCCTTACTTCTGGTGTCCACCACCGGGTTTGGGGGTTGCCACCACCACAGGCACCAGAGACAATGGAGGTGAAGAACGTAGTGCACTCTGACTCAATGTCACCAGTCTCCCTCTGTACCTGTTTGAAGCTCTCCCGGAGGTTGGAGTTAAAGACTTCCCTGACGGAGGGCTCAGTCAGACATTCCCAGCAGACCCTCACAATATTGGGTCTGCAATTTTTACGTTGTCATTGAAAAGACAAAAATCCCTGATCAAGGGTTCCCTACACTGCTGTCTAGTACTGGTCTCTGGGTCACTTGGTACCCAGTCACACATACATTTTTTTAAATTTTATTCTGAAGAATGTTTTCTTTTTGGAAAAAAAATCACATCTGCCTGTGAGTCTCTCTTGAAGGATGTCCAGAGTGTCATCTCAGTCATGTCTTATCCACGCTGCCTTCTTACAGCAGTTGCTCTGGCTGGCTACCCATAATGCATTACTGCTAAGTTTGAAATTTCAAAGCTTGTAAAGTTAACAAACATCTTCTGAAAGTTTCAGCCTAAAAAAGCCAATGAGAAAACAGCAGAGGAACTGACAATCTGAGTCCTGCTGTAGTTGTAATATGAATTTATTGCAACAGATTGTTCCTTTCTGCTTCATATGCAGCAGAGTACTCTCTAATGTTACAAGGACACCGGTAACATTGTTGTATACATGATAGATTCAAGATATTATTGTGTTTAGAAAATACCAGTTTTTATTCTGATCATAGTTTTATGGCAGTATTTTGGCAGTCATGTCATTGTAAACAGAAAAAAAGAAGAAGAAGCCCCTCTCTGCTTGTCCAGTGTGAACACCATGCGCTAAAGGCACATTCAAATGTATGTTTAGTGCGTTGTTGAACATGCACCACATGCCTGATTTGAATGTAGCTTATGAAGCGCTGAACACTGACTCAGAAGCAGCAGAACTCCTGCTCCAGCTCTGTCAGTAAGGTGGACTGAGATGTAGTCTGGCTGCTCCTGCACACTCTTAGGGGTCAGATGCAGCTCGTACTGTCAAAAACAGATGAGTTCTTCAGATTAAGTGGATCTCATTCTTTTGGAAAGCTGAGGATCTCGGGTGAACCCTGAACATCCTCCAAGTTCTCATGAACTTCACTCTGAGATACTTAACAATATCGATCTTCCTCCAGTGTCTTTGTACTCTTTGTTCTGTGACTCCAGCAGGACTGCATTTTCTGCAAAAGCAGATTTGAGGATCTGAAAAAATTCAGTTGTTCTTGACAGTTGCGACTGGATTAAAGTGAGGGCTGGGGGTGGGGTGGGGGTTGCTCTGCTTCAGGGCTTGGATCAGACTGGTCTTTCTGCATTAAGGGCCTGTTCTCTTTGTCTTCACGTTTGTCCAGTCCCACTCTCCTGTTGCTTTGGAGAAGAAGGGGATTTCAGTGAGTATTGACAGTGAATATTGTGGCGTGTTTGTGTTGATGTCTGGCTGCTGGTTGTGTTGATGCTCTGGTTCACATAATTTCAGTATCATGACATGTTTCAGCAGGCGGACATCTTTCTTTTTGTTCATCTTTCATGCTTGTGAGCTCATTTGTGGTTCAAACATGCACATCAGCAGCTCTCGCTCCATCTGCAAATCATTATTTTCAAGTATGAATGAGGAAGTATTATGATGTGGGATCCAGTGAAACTGTTGTTCTGCCTTGCTGCAGTCCTTTCTCCCAGTAAGCTGCGAAGTCCTGCCACTTTATCGCCGCTGGCTTTGAAGCAGCCACTCAAAGCCACATCCATGCCCAACTCAGCCACCTCAACCCCTACCCGCTCCCTGGCAACCCCGCGCAGCGGCCTGCCCAGACCCAGCGCTTCATCGGGAGGAGGAGGCCTCCCTCTGTCTCGGAGCAAACTGGTCCAGCCTGTGAGGAGGTGGGTGCAAAGACAAACCAGCAGTCTGAGCTGCATTGGAGCCAGAATTCACATTCCCTTCGTCTTCCTAGATCTCTTCCGGCTCCTCGGACCTACAGTGGGACGGGGGACAACTGGAGAGAAGGCTGTTACTGAGTCCGGCCAGCAGGGGGCTCTGCAGCCACGCGATCAAAACATGGCACTTTATGTATGAAGAACACTTCTACAATAAAGACAGAAACAAGTCCCAGAAAAAAAACATACATGACAGCCCCCCACTTCTCTGTATTAGAGAAAACAGGCATGTTGAGCAAAACACCCAGACAATGCCAAAGAAACCAGTCCACCCCAACCTTCAACAGAGCATGCTCAGTTCCACTGCAGCCATCTGAGACCGCCCCTCAGGTATTGTGTTGGGGCTGTTGCTCTGGGAAGGGAGGAGTCTCATTATGCCGTGTGTGAAAGAAAGAACGCACAACTTTCACATCATTTATCACAGTTGTTTGTCGTGTCCAAACACACTTCTCAGTATTTTTTCCTCTAAAGTGCATTTTAAATCTCGAGTGCAAGCTAACTCTCCAAAGCCTCCGTTTGCTTTTCCAAGTGTCAAATCAAAAAGTGGGTGGTGGAGGTGAGGGGTTGCAAAGAGCACAGATCTAGGTCCTCAGAGTCAGGATGGTGGGGGTCTTCAACCAGTGCCTATAATTTAAATTTTGAGCATCTTTGTTTTCATTTTTTTGTGCCAGGTTTGCCAACATTGCTTTCTATATATCCTGGTCCGTACTTTGATATTGGCCTGTTTGTTTTTGTATCAGAATCAACACATTTATAATTGCTTTAAAACGCGCCTTTGTATTTATGGAAAAAAAGACTCATGTTGTAAATGAAACTATTTATTAATGAGAGGTGCCTCTGTTAAAGCTCTGATTATGCGCAGTCGGAATGAATGTGGCAAAAAGACAAAGACCACACATTTTGTGTGCATGTTTTGTTATTCATTTTTTAATCCACAATCATGTTTGGTTTCCCTGTGCAAATCCACATTTAAAATAAAAAAGAAAAGAAAAAAAGTGTTTGTTTTTTTCTATTCTTTCAAACGATTTACAACCAAACACTCCAGCTATGCTGTAATTTATCATTGTAAACATTACAATATGATTTCCAGATTTTTTTTTAGATTGTCTCTCACAGTGGACATGCACCTATAAGAAAATCTCAGACCCCTCCATACCTTCAAAATGGGAGAACTTGCAAAATCACATGGTGTTCAAGTACTTATTTGCCTCATTGTTTATAGAACTGGACCGAGTTTGACATTACTTATAGGAAATCCCTTACCTCTGGCTCCAGCGAAACGAAGCCAATTCAGATACTGCCATACGGACGTAGTCGTGTTGGAGCCAGACAACAGAGATTAGCCCGAGTCAGTCTGAGTCAACATTTCAATCCAATCAAGAGTGAGCTTTTTTGAAGTTCCCACCCCTTCCACTGAAAGCTCTGGAGAATCTGCCAATCAAATGTTTGATGTGGGGGCCAGCGGGCACCACACGCTTTTACTGAGGCATCTGATTATGACAAGTTATAACCTGACCAAAGAAAAAAAAAAAAAGGATTTTTGAGAAGTTCCTAAGGGGTATCAGGGCAAAAATTGTTATTGTGACAAGGAGAATGACTGAGTAAATAAGTTTCTCTGTTGAAGTCTGGGATTTTAGCTTCTTGGACCCAGCGGGTATTTCCTGTTTAGAACACGAGGGGCCACTCAGTCCAGTTTCTATATACAGTCAATGATTATATATATAAGTATAACATTGTTAAGCCCCTTTTTTTCTAGAGGGGGAAAGCACAACAAAAAAAAAAAAAACACCAAAAGATTGACTCCATAAAATAAGTTACACATTTATTTACACAAAACAATAACTTAAAAGTGAAGGCAAAAGGCTTCAGGGTGAACCACGGTCAAAATAACAAAAACCTCACCTGTTTGAACACAGAAAACATCTTACCTGTAAATGAAAGAAAAGGGGAAACAAGAACAGAACTCAAACCTCCTTAGTCTAACATAAACAGGAGAAAATGTGCACTAAAGAAA
>BSAI01000018.1:2040737-2154299 GCA_036245035.1 Adrianichthys oophorus
CAACGCGGTCCAGACCCTCCTGCCTCTCTACTTAGGTGAGGGGGTGCCACAGGCTGGTGCTGACCATGGTGGGGTGGGGCAGGCAGATGTGGGCCTGACTCAGAGCCTCACGAATCTGCAGGTTGAGCTCCATGAGGCGGGCGCTGGCCTGAGACAGGTCTCTGCTGGGCCCCACCACCGCCAAGCAGCCAGTCTGGCCCAGGGTCTGGTGACGGAAGTAGATGTGCAGGAGGGTCTGGACCGCGTTGTCCGTCTCGTTGCCAAAGATATCGTTGGGCCATAAAGATCTGGAGATGGAGAGAGGAAGTAAGGGTGAATGCTCACAGCTAAAGACCAAGAAGATTGAGAATAAAACGCCTAAAAACATTGTGGAGGTTCTCTTAATGGTCAGATAAAGAAGTTCAAGCCAATCCAAAAGGTTGATGGAGTGGAATGACTGCAAAAACCTGGTTTAAACTGCAGACGCTGACGAGCTCCATGGTGACGCTTCAATGAACAAAAAGTCTAAAACGTGTTACAAAAAAAAACCGGAACGGTCAAAGATAAAACGTAAAGCTTTATTTATTCGTAAATAAGCGGTAAACATTTTTATATTATTAAAGAAGCTTGAAAAATGCTTTAAAGTTTAGCTAATCTACAAAGAAACCTAAAGTTAGGATAAGCTCTTAGTCAAGTCTTTTTTAGTGCAAACCTTTTCCAATTAATCAGAATATCATGGAAAACTGTTTTCATTTCCATAATTCCATTGACTAAAATAATCTTTCATAGAATATAGATTCAGGGCCCGCTGTTTGATTGATTTCAAAGTATTTATTTGTTTCTTTTTAGCTCATAAAACCCACAAAAACAGGATTTCAGGAAATGAGAAAACTGTGGAGAAACGTGCACAGATTTTTTCAGGACATTAATGTTTTTTAGACTGAGTTTCACCAACTAATCATCCAGAAAGAGTGGAATGAGGAGAAACAGCTTCAAAAACCTCCACTTTCAGGAGATGGACTACAACAGGACAGAGGAAACATCTCAACTGGACCAAGGAGAAGAAGACTGTTGACCAGAGCTCTAAGGTCCTGTTTTCTGATGAAGGAAATCAAGGTCCAAAGGTTTGGAGGAAGACCGGTGAGGAGCAGAACCCAAGCTGCTGGAGGTCCAGTGTGAAATCTCCACAGTCAGTCAGGATTTGAGCTGCAATGTCCAGCACTGGTGTTGGTAAACTCTGTTTTCTTCAATCCAAAATCACTGCAACAGTCCAGCAGAATGTTCTAGAGGACTTCAGGATTCCTTCAGCTGAGGATCTGGATGGAGATGCAGATTTCCTGACCCCTTCCCAGACTATTGAAGGATTCAAGATGGACATTTCATTTTGAAAATACTTTATTTGGATTAGTCTGATGTGATCTCTGTCTTTATCTTTTTGCAAAAAACTGACAAGTAAATGGTGATTTCTACACAGTTTTCTAATTTTTCTGAAATCCTGTTTTTGTGGGTTTTATGAGCTGGAACCCCAATTTATATAAAAAGAAACAAATAAATACTTGAAATGAATGAAACAGTGGACTCTGAATCTATATTCTTTGTAAGTTTAATTTTTGGAATGAAATTATGGAAATGAAAACACTTCCAGGATTTTCTGGAAAGGGTCTGTATGAATGAAGCTCATTTTAGTGTCACTAAGCAGAACACCAAGAGCCAAATTTAAAACCCTGAAAAATGTTAGCTTTGCTTAAAAATGTTCATAGTTACATACCTTTTTTCCCCACACTTTTCTACTGAAAATGCAAATAAATGACAACTGAGGAAAACACTAAAGCTACAAAAATGAACTCAAAGTTCTACTTTGTCTACTCTAAAATTTGATTAGGCTGTACAGTTGTTTTAAAAAAAAATCCATAAAATGACTTCCAAATGTATCTTTTAATCTCTATTTGGATTTACACTTTAAGAAATCTAGTGAAATTCCTTCAACAAGAGCGTTCCCACAGCCATGGGTCAGCTCTACCAAACACTGATTCATGATGAAGATCTGTGTAACAGTAAGTCATCCTCAGCTCATGTTATTGCCTCTGATGTATTTCCTAAAAGTCCCAGTTTGATCTGTGCAGCACAGCGATAGAGATCACCCAGCACAGCTTTTGACAGCAAAAACAAAACACCAGCCTTCCTCCAGCAAGTCTTAGATGCATGTTTTTTATGAATTTTGATTATTTGTTTTATTACACAGCTGATGGCCTCAGTGCTGATCTCACCTGAAGATCTTGACTTGTGTGAGAGCAGAGCTGAAGTCTCTGGCTCGCAGTGTTTCAATCAGGGACTGGATGGCCGTCTCCGAATTGGTGTGGGCATTGTCTGACAGGCACACATCCTCCTGACCGTCATTTCCTGTGTCTGCCTCGCTCAGGCAGCTCTCCAGAACAGCCAGTTCCTCAGACATGTTGGTCACCTTAGAAACAGACACATGCTTTATCAGATCATCTCAATATTACAGCCAGAGGTACACAAGAAATCTGAGGTCAGCAAAAAGATTAAACACAAACAGGAATTCAACCTGAGTGGAAATTTATCAAACCTTGTGACAAAACACTATCGCCATGTATGTTTTTGTCAACCTCCACCCATCAATGCTCACTTCTGCCCTCTACATCCACCTTAACTCTCCTACATGCATCTCCACCCACCAAGGTCCACCTCAAGCCCCCATATTGTCCTAAACTCACTGATGCTTGCCTCAAACCCCAACAGCTGCTTCCATCCACCTTAAACATCGATCAATCTGATCACTTGTTATTCAAAAGGGCTAATGCTGGGACTTTCTCTACTTCAGTTCTAGATAAATCCCTGAGAAACATATACTGGTCCAGACACAGTCATGGGCTGGAGGGCTGCATGTCCATTCCCAGAAAGAAAACTGTAAACGTTGTACAATTTATTCTCCACAAAACCTAATTTCTCAGTAGAATAACACACCCACAGTTCAAACACCTCAAACTTTATTAGCACAGCATATGTGCACGATTGTCTAACAAACAGTAGTTGGTATTGTATTAAGTAATAATAATAATAAACTTTATTTGTACAGCACCTTTCAAGATAAAAATCACAAAGTGCTTCACAGTAAAACCTAAAGTTAAACAGAATATAAAACAGAATTAAGAAAAGGCCAGTTTAAAAAGATGTGTTTTTAGCAGCTTTTTAAAGAAAAAAACTGAGTCCACAGATCTGAGACTGAAATGAAGGGAGTTCCAGAGGGATGGAGCCACTGCTGCAAAAGCTCTGTCACCTTTAGTTTTTAACCGGGTCCTCTTAACAACCAGCAGACCCGGGTCAGATGATCTTAGACATGTGCTTGGTTATTAAGAGCTCTATAAGTTAAAACCAGGATTTTAAAATGCACTCTAAAATGGATGGGGAGCCAGTGCAGCTGGATTAATAACGGGGTGACAGGAGAAAACTTGGAAGATTTGGTCCAAAGCCTCGCAGCAGCGTTCTGGACAACCTGAAGCCGTTCCAGAGATTTTTTTGCTGAAACATGTGAAGATGGAGTTACAGTAATCAAGTCAAGAAGAAATAAAAGCATGGATGAGCATCTCCATCTCAGAACGAGACACAACTGGTCTCAGTTTAGCAATGTTTTTTAAATGATAAAAGCAAGAACGTACAAGTGACCCGACATGAGAGTCAAAAGATAAAACTGGTTCCAGAGTTACCCCGAGGTTCCTTACAGAGGGCTTTATAACAGAAGCAAGTGGACCGAGCCACTGCACTATCTGGGGGATATGCACGTATGCCAAAAAAATAAATAAATAAAGCACTGAAAAAGACTGAAAAATATCCCTCTTAGAAGCATGAATCGATGACAAAGAGCAATACCAAAAGATAAATGATGTAATTGTCAGTAAGCCTGTAGTTAAAAAATTGGTCTTATGCTAAAGCAGTCAAGTGTGATGAAGTTCCCACTGAATCTGGATTCATTTGAACTACAGGTGGTTAACTTCTTATGTAGCAAAGACATACATGTAACAAATCAAGACAATGAGGCTTGTCATGCATTACCAAGGAAGAACAAAGATATGAAACCCGCTCTGATAATCAGATTTGTCAATAGGAAAGTCAAATCCTCTGTACTCAAACAAGGAAAAAAGTTAAAAGGCACAAATGTATTCATGAATGAGCACTTCAATTAATATTTTGTAAACTCTGGATTTGAACTAGCAAAGGAAATCCAACCAATAACATAGATAACATTAAAAATATACATTTGAAAATCATGGATTCTATATTCTTAAAAAGAACAGATGAGAAAGAGGTAACTGATATAGTCAGAAAACTCTAAAACAAGCATTCGAAAGACATTAACAATTTGGACATGGCATTTGTCAAGAACATAATCGACTGTGTTGTAAAAACAGGAGTATTTCCTAGTGAAATGAAAAAAGCAAAGGTAATACCTATTATTAAAGGTGGCGATAATCATAGGTTGAATAATTACAGACCAATCTCTTTGCTTCCCCAGTTCTATAAAGTTTTATAATTTTTTCTTATGTTAGAGTGGACTTCTTCATTAACAAACATAATATTCTGCATGACCATCAATATGGATTTAGGAAAAATACTAACATCTTCAATTGCTCTCATAAATTTTGTGGAAAACATAGCATCTGCGATAGAAAAAAAAACAATATGCTGTGAGAATACTTTTGGATTAAAAAAAGCTTTCGACACTGATCAAAACATATTAATAAATAAACTGCACATGTATGGAGTGAGAGGACTGGCCCTAACTTGGCTTAGCAGTTAATTGCATAACAGAGAACAGTATGTTAAAATAAATAAGGTAAAATCAGAAACATTGTCAATAAAGGTTGGTGTTCCTCAAAGTTCTGTTTTGGGGCCGCTATTATTTACCTTGTATATGAATGATATTTGTGAAATTATTTGACAATTTGAAAGAGCTATTGGAAGAAGCTGGAAAATAACTCAATAAATTTAAGAGCTGGTTTGATCTGCATAAGTTAACACTAAATCTAAATAAAACAAAGTTTTATAATATTTGGTAATAGAACAACCAATACTAATAGGAAACTTGTGATTAATAATGCTGAAATTGAAAAGGTGTCCAAAATAAGATTTCTAGGTGTAATCATTGACAAAAAATTTTGTTGGAAGAAACACATAACCTATATCAATACCAGAATATCTAAATCAACATCTATACTTTGTAAAGTCAAATATTTCCTAAACCAGTCATCATTGAACACTTTGTACTGCTGATTCATTCTTCCCTTTATGACTTATTGTGTTGAAGTGTGGGGAAACATACAAAACGTCATTAAATTCAGTCTTTCTTCTCCAAAAAAAGGCTGTAAGAATAATCACCAAGTCACCAACAAGAACCAACAAATCCACTTTTCATTAAACTAAAACTATTGAAATTTAGAGATTTGATTGATTTCAAAATAATTCAATTCATGTTCAAAGTTAGAAATAAACAACTGCCAGAAAGTATCCAAAAGCTCTTCGGCTTGAGAGAAAATGAATACACTCTGAGAGGAACAAACATGAACATGAAACCACCTGTCAGAACAAACATGAAACTCCACAGTATCTCCACAAGGGAGGCGCAGTTATGGAATCATTGTAGGGAAGACATCAAAAATAGTCAAACCATACAGAAATTAAAGGCTATCATTACTAATGAAAAAGTGAATAAATATGAAGAAACTGATAACATTTTTTCTGTATGTTTACATATAAAAAAGTATAAATTTAGGGTTTTTTGCTGTTCTTTTCATCATTTTGATATTGTTGTGGTTCATTTTTCTCTGTGTATAGATAAACACCGTGATGTAATGTTTAGTTTGTGTTGAATAAGAAAGAGGGGGCTTGGACTTGATAAGCTATTAGATTCATTCAAAGCCCTTTTTGAACTCTGAACATTATAATTACGTTTGTGAGATAACTTGCATGGTTTGTTTGTTTTTGGTTATTTGTTTTTTTGCGTTGTTCTTGTAAAAAAATAAAAAATAAATGGAAGATTAGAAATAGGTCTAACTGCTCAAGAGGGAAGGATCAAGCCCAGTTTTTTTTAAAGAGCGGAAATCACAGGCCGAGGTGGACTGGGAACAGAAACAAAACCAGATGTGGTTTTGTGAAGTTGTGGTGTGAAGTTCAAATCCATGGTAGAATCATTCCAACTCGATAAAAATGGGACCCAGAACCTCCCTTCTTGACACTCAGAATTACGGGGTTGGATTGATGCTTCCTGAGGGTGGCTGTGTCTGCAGCTCACTGCTCCCTCAGGGGATGGGTCTTAGCCGGAAAACAAATTTCACTTGATCATCATCTTACCTCAGCTTCTATCTTGATGGTGTCCACCCTGCTGATGAGCTTACAGTAGGCCTGAAACAGGAGCAGCAGCTGAAAGTGCAACTTATACAGCCGTCGACACAACTCCAGTTCCTGCACACACAAACGTAACAGAGCATGAAGGTCTGCCACGGACTTTTGTTCAAAACACTCTGATGATCATGTGATTAAACCAATGGATAACCTGGGTTAGAGACATGGGATCAAATGAAGGCGTTAGCGCAGACTATCTGATCTGGGCCACAGAGAAAAAATGAGATTTGAAAATGTAAAAGTTAAAATCCTTGCCTGACCTGATGTGTCCAGAGGATCTCAGTGATCAGCTCCTGCAGATCACTGAGATAATTGAAAAGAAATGAGCGACAACGCTAACCCAGGGAAAACATGATGGGGACGAGGGGGGGTGTGATTGGAACAAATATGCAGGTGAACTGATGATCATGCAAAAAAACATTTTTATCTACTGATGAAAGTCTCTGTGATTGTGAGCAATGCAAAACTGACGCCATGACCAAAGACAGCATCAATCTGAGCAAGATGCTAATCCTCAGGAGAAAAAAATGCTTTGGAGAAAGGAAAAGAGACATTGAAGAGATGGTTGGACGGGCGAGGGCGCTGAATCGGGTTACATGAGGAATCAGAGCAGAAGCAAAGAAAAAAGATGGGAGTGGTGGAGGCAGAGCAGGCTGTCAACGGCAGAGATGAGATGGTCAGTGCTTCGTCTGAGTGGAATTAATTTCCATAATATGAGAACCACTTACTGCTAGACTTTCCATTTGCTAAGCAAAAGGTGAGCAGGTCGCAAACACACAAAAACAACAAAAGGAGAGAAAGACCAAGAATTAGTGAGCTTTACCATGACAGCTGGGAACACAGTGCCCTGACGGGCCAGAAAAGAGCTTTTCATCTTCCCTCACACAGAAAGACGGAGAACGCGAGAGGTCCCTACAGGAAACCCAAATCTTTACAGTGAAAAGCAAACAGCAGAGAGAAAGAACAGATGCTCAGACAGAGACTGGACAGGTCTTTGCTGAGACTGAAGACAGCACACCAGCTTTAAGGTCAGGTCACGTCTGTGTAGAGCAGGAAACGTCTTTTGAAGGAGAGCAGGTTAGCAGCTTTGTTATAAAGTTAGTTAATAAAGTTCTCTTTCGGGTGTCTTTGTGGTTTACACATTTCCTTATAGTTATTTGACTGGTCTGGAAGTAACAAAAAAGAAAAGCACCTCAATAATGATGGCCTGCAGCAGTCACCGACTGCAAGGATCATATCGTTTTTTCAGTTGTAAAAATTTCTGTGCCTTTGAACGAAAATTTGACCACCCCCACATGCGGAAAAAGTCACCAAAATTTGCATACACCTAGTGCGCGGTGAAAATGAATTTTGTGCATAGCCCCCCAAGACGATGACATCATGGCGAGCGAAACCATAAAAAAAAATGAATGGGCCAAAATTGGTTTATGAAGAAAAAAAAATTCAAAATACACAAACGAAACCAAAACACAAGTTTTGAAAGGAAGTTTTGAAAATATTGTGAGATGGCCACACAACCTACGGCATGGTGGACATTTTGTGGCAAAATCTGAGATTTGGGGATGATCAAGTATGGGAAAATGAAACATTTGTTTCAGCAGTTTTCACAAAATTTCACAGACATGCCGCCAGCTATGACTCCTTGAGTTTCGTTGACCTTTTACTTTGAGAAGAGGCCACCATCTTAAATTAGAAAAAAAACAAAAAAACAAAAACACACCTTTAGTACCAGTTACAAACGAAAACTTGTCCTCGGGATTTTCGTCTATCGTCTCCAAAATTTTTGGGAAAGCATTTGTGGCAGTTTAACCTGTTTGAAACTCCACACTGGAGCACACACACATCATATACTCAAATCCTGGCTGGGTGGGTGCACACACTCACCCACTAAAACATAGAGACTTATCTCTGATACATGACATATAGACATACACACAGTTGTTAACTCCTTTATGTTGGGTGGTTTGTTTGTATTGTGCTTGGTATTTTTAGTAGTTTTGCTTTTGCTGACTTGTTTACTTATGTTCTTCAGTTTTACTTCCTGGGTCAAAGGACCCAAACTCTCGGCTTGGTAGGTCTTTGTAGTGCCTGACCGAAATTAACTCATCAAGCCAAGTGGAAACAACCTGGGTCTGACCAGCCTTACAGAAATATACAGGGGGAAGTCAGGGGTGTGTAGTTGTTGCATAGCAAGTGAGGTTGGGTCAAAGGTGGGCGTCGAGGGCGTCAGTGGCACATAGAGGCGGCCGGGGAGTGTGAAGGTGGGTAGTGCATGCAGGCCATCCAATGCCCCTCATGGCTATAATTCAAAGTAAAACCCACATGAATGTCCTTCATCCATTCATGTTAAATCAGGATGTGTTTTTGCTGAGGCTAAAAAAAAAAAGAAGAAGAAGAAAAAGAAAATTTGAAGTTTTTCAGGTTTTTTTTTTAATGCAGCGTTCCCTCATTATATCACAGTTCTGTGGTCTTTTTGTGTGCAATTTTTCATGCTTTTTTTTCTTTTTTACAGTGCACTGTGTTCTGCATCCTGATTGGGTGTAGATCTTGTCAATCGATCTCCTCCTTGCAGTGTCTCCTGTACAGAATGCCTCCAACTTGCCAGAGTTACATAAATGTTTTTGCAATCAGATCTTGGTTTTCATTCTAAAATACTGGACTCATTTTTTTATGAAGGTTTAAACATTGAGAGTTTAAACAATAGAGAAATGTATGAAATGTCCATGTCTGTCTAAAAAATGTAAGCAGCTTTGAAGTTAAAAGGTGAGTAGTTTTACAGCCTCAAACCTCTTTAATCAAACTACTACATTGATTTAAACTATTGCAGATTATTATTGGAACATAACCCCTACAATAAACCAGGGAACACAAATTTTTAATGCCATCAACAATTAATGCAAAAAAAGCAACCAAAAGACAATGTACAGAATTCCAATTTTTAAGTGTACTTCCTAATCTTATTTTCTTACTTTATGGACATATAATTTAATCTCTGATTTTATAAATTGTTACAACTTTTAACCAAACCTTTTTCATTGTCTTTTTACGTATAAATGTATCCACAAGTGAACTGGAGCTGATTTCAGCCAAATAATTGCAGATCCACTGAAAAAGAGTTAAAAGGGATTTCTTTTCCTTGGATGAGTGGTGGCTGATAAAGGTGTGGAAGTCGTTTTAAACACTCTTCAGAAGCACTGTTCCATCACTATAAGGGTTTCAGCTTTTGCAGTCATGCTGTTTTACAGATTTTTTTCTTAATGCAATGTTTGATTTTTATTTTTTTAAATTGTGCATTGCGTCTCTATTAGCTGTAGACCTTGCCAATCAATTTCCTCTGGTGCCACGTGTCCTTTACAGAATGCGATGCGTTTGCCAAATTTACATTAATCTTCCTTCAATAGCAAATCTTTGTTTTTATATTCTATAAAACTGGACTAATTTTTTATGAAGGCTTGAACTTTGAGAGTTTAAACAATAGACAAAAGTCTATAAAGTGTGTAGTGAGAGGTTTTACTGCCTTAAAACATCCATAAGAACTGTAATAACTAAACAATGACCACTTTGGGGATTTTGTCCGTTGTGGGTTATTCTCAGAATATAACTCTTGTGATAAATGAGGGATCATTGTATTGAGTGTGACTATGGTCATCATAACAGAAAGTGATTGAAACAAGGACTTGTGAGCATCAACCCCACCTGTGCTTGACTGTTGGGTCTCTGGCTGCTGTCTTTGTCTCCAAAAGTCTTCCTGCAGTTCTCCAGCCACTACAGGGTTAGAGGACAGATGGGTTAAAATGAAGAGCTGACAAAAAGAGAGGAAGCTTTGTGAGCAGCATAATACAGAAGTTCTTTTTCATGCCACGCATCATTTTCTGCATTTATGTACAGCATATGATCAAGGCCAGCCAGGCAGGAGATTCAATATAAGAGTTCTTCTTGGTGAATTAAAGTAGGCTTGTTCCTGAGTATGGGATGGTATCTAGGCCTCCAGGGAACATTGCTGCCTCATTCAATTAGCGCCCCCGCATCCCAGAAGCCTCATCTTTCTTCCACCCTCCCTTCTCCCACCCTCTTGCAGTTTTTTCTGCCTGGCCTTCTGTAACTGATTTAGGAGAGCAGAGTTATTTTTATCCTTCCACCACTGATGCTGACGCTAACGGCAGATAAATGTATTTGTAGCAAAGTTGCTACATCGTGTGCCCTGTTTACTCTGGCGCAACATCACACATGAGGGGCGAATCCTCTCTTTCCTAAACCCAAAGCTCATGAAACCCCCCCCCATGCTTTGACATTTCACACCAAGCCTCTGCTAACTGTAGATGGTGGACATGTGCTAGTGCACAGTAGAAAAAGAAGGCCGAAGGAGGCTCAGCCAGTGTGAACACCATGGGCTAAATGCCCATTCAATAACACCAGACAGGCACATTGTTGAATGCACATCACATGCCCATTGTGTGCATAGCTTAAAAGAAATGGAGTGGGGATTGATACTCCTACTTACATCCTCTGCAGCCTCTTTTTTGGCATTGTAAGTGTCCAGGTGCTCCTGCAACTCCAGGACACTGAACTTCAGAGTCTCCAAAAGTCCACAAGAAACCAGCTGAAGAAACATGACAGGACACCTCATACATGAAGCCACAGCAAAGTCCAGGACAGACATTCGAGCATATGGATAGGAAAGAGCTCTGCAGTTTTTATGAAATGACCATACTTACCGTCTCTGCGTCCATCAACACTGTGGGGCATTGCGAGCAGGACGTCATGACTTCCAGTGAACTGAGGAACTGGTTACCCATTCGCTGGAGCTTTTCTCCAAGAAAATGAACGGACGAATGTGTAATGTATCCAAATTTCCTTTGAATACTCTACACAGATAAATACAGAAAACAAATACACTCATTTAAAACTACCCCCATTATTATTCTTCCAACTCAAAAGAAATATGCTAACCTCAAAGAGTCTGGAAAACACATGGAAAGTATAAACAGCCGATGACCCATCTGTATCTGACAGCATCTGGTTGACATGGCAACGCCAAGCATCCTCCTCGCTGTCATAGGCAACAGGCTGAAATGCTGCCAGAATGGCAGAGAGAAAGGGCGAAGGAGGTGGAGAGGCCTGGATCTCAGAGAAGCAGTCTGCGTCACCCTCATCTTGACTGAAACACACAATCGCACAAGGACCAATGAGCTGCAGCACCTTGTACACTGAAGGACAGACACACACGTCATCAACCTCACACTGCTGCAGAGCCTGCAATAGCAAAACCAGATCTCTGAACCCCGATGGGGTTCTCAAGATTATTATCAGCTACTAGCATTTAGCATCTCAATGTAATAAATACTCACAGGCCTGTCGAATGGAACAGCTTGAAGAAACAGACAGAATATAAATATCTAAAGCCTGAACTGCCGAGCGCTGCCACGGACACAGTCTCTGTCCTCATCCTCACCTAAGCGAGCGCCTATCCCTCCGCTCGTCTGCAGCAGCACTATGCAACCGCGTTTTGCACTCATCCCACACAGAACTGCAGAGTGCTTCATATAAGCTCAGCGCACACACAGCTCCCAAATTCACACTTATGAAATGTAGCTGCTTTGATCCAGTTCTCTCCCTCTCAGTCAGCGGGCTGATGCCCTGCAGTTTTCCAGAATCACTTGCTGATTATTAATATTAATTAAAAAGACTCAGGACACATAGCTTACTTAGCAAAGTCCTCTGGTCTTTATCTTTACTGCTGCCCTCTGTTCAGAATTGGCCCACCTTGATGAGAAAACACTTAAGGGCTGTGGACCTGAGCCAGACTGTGCTGGGACACCTTCAGAGTTTGAGCTCAACTTAGGCCAGGAGACACATTTCATCATTTTATCCCACTGAGTTAAAAACAAGACCAAACTGGTTCTTTTAAAATAGATTTAAAAGAATAGAGAATGCTTCAGCATGTGCTCTGGTTGAGTTAAAACAAGTCAACCCAACGCCTAATTAAAACACGGTTCCAGTTTCCAACACAGTAACTGATACTGAGACAAATGTATGCCTTAATGTTTCAGAAGCAGGGGGCTGTTTCTATGGTGAGAGCATTGACTGTATAAGAGAACTGGACTGAGGGACCCCTCCCCCCTGGCGCTTCAAACAGGAAATACCTGCTGGCTCCAAGAAGCCAAAATCTCATAGACTTCTATAGAGAAATAAACAGCTGTTACTCTGTCATTCTATTTGTCAGAATAATCATTCTTGCTCCGATACCTTTTTTAAACATGTTCTTGATAATCCTATATTTTTTTCTTTATATTTCTTTCTGTAATGGAAGTTATTCCATTTATAAACCAATCAATCAGATGCTTCAATGTAAGTATGTGGTCTCAAATTGAATGTTCAAAACATTTGATTGACAGATTTCATATATCCCGCCTTCAAGTGGTAGTAGTGGGGACTCCCAACAAGCTCACTCCTGATTGGCAAGAGTGGTTGTCGGTGACTCAAACTGACTCTCACCAGTCACAAATTACCGATGTCGTCTGGCTCCAACATGGCAGCTTCCATATCACAAAAATATGCGACTGAATAGACTTTATTTCGTTGGAACCGGAAGTAAATCCATTTCAATGGGTGACGTCGCACTCACTCTGTCCAGTTCTCACATGGAAAAAGTCAATGTGTGAGACAGAGCTGAACAGCTTCCAGAACAACAGCGAGTTCTTCTGCTTTAACACAGAAGTTAAATTCTGAACGGAACAACAGTTTCCCCTGAAAACAAAAATTTTTACAATCCTGACTTTGTCCGTTGTTTGATGTTCTTCACCTCATTTTTTATCACTTCAACTGATGATGATGAACTCAAACATCAAATGTCTAACCGCTGAAGGCTCCAGACCAGAGTGTGTCACCAGTAGATTAAAGCAGAAATACTTGTTGATGTCCCTTTACTGCATTAAAATAACTTGATGTATTATAGATTATTTTAAAAGTGTCAAACACATGTTGTGCTAAATTTAAGAAGGATTTGTTTTATTACATTATACTAGGCAAAGTAAAGCCAATTGAAAGGTTTTTCTTCATTGTTACTAGCTAATTTGCAAATTAAAAAAAAAGATTTTTCTGATTTTTTTTTGTTGTTTTGTAATACACACACCATATATAAAACCCAAACAAAACCATGACACAAAAATCAAGGTTTGAACCAAATTGTGGGGAAAGTGATTCCTTAATGATTGTGTTGTAATCATATTTATTAAAAAATCCTTCTCATTATTTGGTGCTTGAAGCATTTGTCTCCTATGTAAAATGTTTACAATTATCTGGATTTTCAAATGACAGTAAACAAACCCAATCATTATTTATACAGATTCCTGTCCATGACTCAAATCAAAGCACAAAGAACTCTGAAACATCAGCAACAAACAGGGAAAATTCTCTTTTTCCATGAAAATGATTCACAAACAACACAGACAAATAAGCAAAAAATGGACACTGAAGCCTTTGCATGAAAACAACAAAATCAGATTTCTTTACCTGGACATGCTAGAGAAATCTGCCTCCTCTTCCTCACAGCGATCGTCCAGCTCCTTCAGGGCCTGAGTCACATCATCTTCCCACACCGAGTCACAAGTGCTGTCTGGATATGGATCTGGCTTGGTTTCAGGTGGTGCCGGCAGACACAGATCCAGTACAGTCTGGGACTTGTCCTCGAAAAGGAAACCTGGTGGTGTGTCAGTGGCTGGTGGGGGAGGGTGGTCCAGGTTCAGGTCTGGAGGGGGGTCCAGCGTCTCCTGAGGGTCCTGTGAGTCTGGAAGGTCGCACAGCTCGAGGGGGTCAGATGGCAGAGGAGGGGCGCTGGAGAACCCGGTGTCCTCACTCACGCTGCTGCTCAGCTCGTCTGCCGCCGTCACGCTAACAGCATCCTGAAACACAAGGCCACGAGGGGGAGGGGGTCAGGTGTGACTCTACAGGTGAGTCTACACAGGTGTGTCACGTTCTAAACTGTTCTCCTTATATAGACATCCTGAAAGGAAAATACAAAAAAAAAAAGAAAAAGAAAATACACCATCCAATACTAAAACAGCTCCAACCCAAAAAATGGACCAGAACCCACCCAAATGGAAAAATAAGCTTAAGAAATTAACCTAAAGGGATACAGTGTTCCCTTTTTTATTCTGTGGGGTTATGTTCCATGAATAACCTGCAATACGTGACATCTGCAAAGTAGATTTAGAGGTGTTTTAAAGACTCACGACATTAAAAAAGAAATGTGTTTTGGTGTTTTTAATATGTCCGTGTGGAATTTTTCTCATGATGGAGGGTACATGTAAAGAAAATTATGGTAAGTCCATGATTGCATTTGTGAGTATTTCTGTATTCAAATTGTTGTGAATCAGGAGCAGATGAAAAATGCTGTTTGAAAAAGCTTGTAGCTGTGACGCAGAAGCAAATACAGCAAGCCACAAGCTCCCTGCTCCGCTCCTTTCTGATACATCCACTACCAGACAAATAGATCCATGTACGTCTTGTTTTCCTCGTCTGAGCTGACATCTGGATCAAAACTGTACGACTGGATAGCTCTGATATTGCTCGCCATTTTAATTTCACCAGTAATGTTAGGTTGGTGGTATGATGGACTGTAAGCTAGCAGGAAAGAGTGTAAACAGAGGGATTTTGGTAGAGGCTTGGGCGTACTCTGTACCAACAGTCCTGTCCATAATTCAGAGGAGAATTTCCAATGAACTGTCACTCTGCAGAAACTGTGTCCAAGAAAAAGATACAGATTTTTTTATTCTGTATGAAAATGCCATAATCACAACTAAAAGACCACTAGGAACACTTTGAAAAAAGATCAAAAGATGATTGGAGTGGGACTTCATGACTGTAAAACTCACAACACACGTCATCCATGTTTCTGAGACAGATAGACAGCAACGCTTTTGCTTCTTGTTCAAACTCAAAATTCAAACCTTCATATAAAAATAAGTCCAGTAATTTATAGAACGAAAACAAAGCGAATAAAGATTTATGTGACTCCAGCAAGCTGAGCGCATTCTGTGCAGGAGACATCACAGAAAAGACTGGTTAACAAGGTCTACAGCCAATCAGGACGCAGAACACAGTTTTCTGTGTTAAAAAAAATCAAGCCAAGTCACGCAGAAAAAAATCAGCAGTACAGCGAGACCACAAAAGGTGAGCTGGAATATAGCAAGGGACCACTGTGTTTAAATCTGTGATCTGTTTCTGCAATCAGACTGTTTGGATGCTGCTTTTCTGTTAGAAACAAATAAAGAGAAACAATTTGTGACTTTTACTTGGCTAATGACCCAAGCACGCGCAGTTTTCAGACGAGTGCACAACCAACTGACTTTGCTAAAGAACCTTCTGGTTTCTACTTAAAAGAGCAAGGCTCAATAGATGCTAATAAGTGACTGTATGGGATATGTTTAAGAATTAACGCAACAATTTAAAATGAAACTGTGAATAAATAGATGCTAGGTCAACAAGCAAAAGAACTAATTTTGTTATCTTAACTGATTTTTTTTCTTGGACAAAGAACCAAAGAAAGCCCAGCGTGTCAGGCGGCCAGTACATCAAAGAGACAGCATCTATATTACAGAAAGCTTTTAGAAGTGGTCATCCTGCAGGGAATGAGTAAGAGTATTGATGGCTTTATCGGGGGCTCATTGCACTAAGAGCTAAGGCTGTTGGGAGGGGGTGGGGGGTGGGGGTGGGTGGGGTCCTTCAGATGACATTGGACCAATAGCGGAATGCTAGTTTCATTCAGATCTGCGTGTGGGGACAGCAGCGCCTGATTATGGAAATACTGCAAACTTTGTGAGCTTAAGATAATTCTGTCTGAAATATAAAGTTAGAAAGAAGAGTGTTACCCGCCTCCTAAAAAGGAAAATCAAGTCAGTGCTGTTAGTACAAGTGAGGAATGTTAGCATCAGTTCAGAGCAAAAGACCAGCTTGTTAACATGGCAGCAGTTTTGATACAGTTGACTTCATCAGTCAACAGAGCTGTTAAGGTTCTGATACTTACATGTGTCTGCTGAGGGTAAAGGAGCCGCTCTCATGTTTTTATTGTTGAAACGGTCAGTTTCTGTCTTATTGGGGGTGAGCAGTAACAGCTGACCTGAGGTGAGCTTCTGTTTTCATAGTTTCCTCAATCACATAACCAAGCCCCACCACTTTAAAGGCCAAAAAGCTGAAGAAGCAGCCATCAGCAGTACCACACCCACAGCAAAGCAACTAGGGAAAGTCTTAGATCAGCTCAAATGCAGTTAAAGCAGAAGTGCATGTTTTTAACGCAGCAGTAGATTGACGAAAACAAAACTAAGGATTCGACCCATTCAAATCTCCCCGAAAGCAGCAGATCATCTGTTTCCATCAAAAACGAGATAGAAGAAGAGCTGGATAGAAGGAAAGAGGCATATTAAGGGCACCGAGCTTCACAGATTATTTGCTGCTCCCAATTGACCGCACCTCAGGCAGCTGGCTGCAGGTGCTGCTCGAGTGGGTCATCTCCAAACAGGGGAGGGAGGGGACAGAGGGCAGAGGGTGCAGGACAGAGGTCTCTTCTGTCATGGCGCTGCTGGACGATTCTTGGGAATGCTGCAAAGAGTCCACATGGTTGGATGCAGCGTCGTCTGTGGCGGAGTCGCTGTTTAGCTGCAGAACAGAAACAACAGCTTTCAAACAAATTTACTGGGCCAGAACACAGACTTTTACTAAAGTCAGTTCAACTGTGAACCTTTCTGAAGTTTGCATAAGACATTTCATTGAGACCATGTTTTGGCAGGGCAAAGCAAGAACCACAAACACACTGGAGCATACATCTTCCTGTCAGTTTACCAGAAGAATTAAAAGTTTGCTTCGATGTGCTCATGCCAGTAGTGTTAGCATTCAGCTAACACATTTGCATTTGACAAATTTGCATGCTGTTTTTTGCTTTCATAAAGCCCATTCTCTCCTCGTGCAAAGACCAAGAAGAGCCATAGAAAGTCCAGCCAGGCGTAGGAAACATGATCCTCTTCAGATCATTATCAGCAGCTTCAAAGCAAACCAAAAGGAGGGAGAAAGAAGCTGCTGGATGTTTGAAAGCGTGGAAACACAGAAACTATTCCACTGACAAAAACTGACTTCAGAGATCTGTTCGGTTCCTTCACTGAACATCCCTGGCATAAGTCCCTATAGATGAGACCCTGTTGAATCTTTAACTGTCGGTCTGAAACTAGAAAAAGCTGGGATTGTATAGAACAGTTGACAGTGGTCTTTGCGATATTGCGATTCCCCATTGTATTTACATGCATAGATTTTAAAACATTTGATTCTGCACCAATGTTGTTTATATTCGTGAATAACATGAGACAAATGATAAAGACATGGCGAAATTACAACATTTATATCATATTTCTATAACAATTATAACAGTAGAAAATGTCATGTTTCAGAGATTCTTTTTTAGGGTTAAAGGTTGCAGACCCTTGTTTTAGTGTGACTGCAGGTCACAATGTAGAGGTCAGAATGTAGAAAATGGCGCAGACACAGCTTTCAATAGCGGTAGATGTCACAGGTATTTTGCTGATGGATCTTTTTTTATTTGTCAGATAGCAGAATTTTTTTAGCTTACAATAAACTCACGGTACAGAACCCAGAAAGAGAAAAGCGTTATTTGATTATTCTTGCTAATTGATTTCCATCCTTCTACTGTTTGAGCTCCCAGTAATGCCTGACATTCCATTATTTACCATTAAAACCTTCATTTGGGTGAAACAGTGACAGCACAAAACAATAACCTATTGGGAGTGACAGGGCTGAGATGTGAAAAAGGCATTTGTGCAGCATGCCCGGCTCAGTATGCACACACACACCATGCCAGCGGGCTGCGTGGGAAGCATGGGGGGGACCCTGATCAGAGTGAGACTTACAAGGCCAGAGCGGCTGAGAACCTGGCTAGCGCTCAGTACCTCCTCCTCAGAAGATTCATCCGTGTCCTCGTGGTTGGTAAGATTCAGGCTCGGCGTGCTGCCTGTGAACTGGCATTCCTGCAAAGACGGTGTGTCCGCTTTGTCCATGCTGTCGAGCGAGCGGCGCCGTACCCCCCAGTTGAAGTTGTCCATGCTCTCTCCCTACAGGTAAACCAAGTCAACAGCAATGAAAACTCTTTCATCCAAGGCAAATAAACATACAACACGCCGCCACTGAAGCATCCACAATGTAAACAAATTCAAATATAAACACAGATGACAAATGTTGGTGAGACGCTTTTCCTGCACATACTGGGGTAAAGCTGCGTTCACACCGAACGTGATTCATGCGTCAGGGGCATCCAATTTCAATGTTAAGTAAATGTATGGACCTGATCAGGGGTCCTGCGGTACGATTTGAATGTAAGGCGCAAAGTGGAAGTCTGGTGGCAGCGCATTTTGGGCAGTGAGACAAAGCAGCGAGGCAAAAGTTCTGATGCAAGAATTCACAAGTTCATATTTCTGAACTTTAGTGAAGACTTTGTATCTCGTCAACTAGTCAGGGATTCAGGTTTGGCCCGTGACATGTTGATAACGTGATCAGTTGGTGGTCCTAAACCAGCATGGAGGAGGAGAATCTGATTGTTTTCATACTGAACTTCATGATATTTTTCTTATTTGCATGGAGACAATAGTAAGAATTTCCTCCAATTGTTATTTTTTCCTTCCTCGGACTAATGCAGGACAGCAAGGTTTCGGACTGGGTCACAGAGACAGAAGTACTGCTGGAAGCATCTGTCATTCAGACACAGCTCCTGCAGTAGATGTTGAATCTCACCATACTGGAAGAGTCTCTGAATGATGTCGTGAACCCAGACATGGAGATGTGATTACTGATGTTTTTGTATAAATAAAGAAAACTGACTTCTCAATATCATCTGTGCCTTCCATGCATTGTAAAGGAGAAATACACAGACATCGCTTCCATCACACTAAAAACATTTGGCGGTCGCTCCTCCCACATGCATCAAGTTTATGAACGCATTATTAAAAAACCCAAATTCACCATCCATGAAAACAGAGACGACAGATACAAATGTACCACGAGAATCGCATTTGGTGAGAATGGAGCATTTGAATGAAAGGGGATGCAAACTTCTAAAACTAAAGTAAGGGTTCACAGTCACAAGAGACACCAGAACATTCCTGTATTTCATTTGATGATCACACAAGTGAATGGCAAGAAACAAAATGACAAAAGATGTTTTCTGTGCAACTTTTGAGCCCCACACTTACCTGGAGCTCCTTGAGGCAAGAGAGGGAAAGAACAGGTATGTTAGTCTCCTTACAGAATTGTAGGGTTTTTTTAACAATAGCATGAGAAGACAATATAACAAAGTATTGAATAAACACGACATTTATGCTGATCTGTCACGCGGCTGGATAAAGTCTGGTTAATCCTTTACCCTGGTGACACCTGAATAACACACACTCGTTGACATTCCATAACTTTTTCAACTGTTCACACGATCAACATGAACCAGCTGATCGACATAGCGACACACTTCACAGCTGTTAAGTGTTGCACATCACTGCAAAGCTGTTCTTAGCGCAGGAATCTGCTAGAATAACATTAATTGCATAAATGGTCAAAGACTTATGGTAGTCAAAAGGATGTCAACACTATAGCTACAGTTCTGGTGTGAAAGGGTTAATAGAAACGAGAAGTGACTGAATCTTTTGGGAGTTAGAACAGAAACATCAGATTAATCATCTTTTTTCCTCCATTACCTACAAGAATAATTCAGGGCATATTCTGCATCCCCATTTTTGTTGCATTTCTTATATAACTACACTTCTGCAAATTCTCACCTCAGCATCTTCCAACTCCACATCTAAGAAGTCAAAGTCCTTAAAGACACCAAACTGCTGCTCGCTGCCTGTATCCTCTCCCAGCACCTCCTCCTCCCCGGTCACCTCCTCCACAGTGGGTATCAGGCTGGTCTGCTGATCTGCAGAGTCCAGATCCTCATTGGATGAGAAAACCACCTGAAAGAAGAGCAGGTCAATAAAAACCTCCCATTGCACATTCAGAAACACAAACACGTGCATGCCAGCTGATGGTTACAGAGACCTTTTCTGAGCCTTTAGAGTAGGAGAGGAGTCTTACAGATGGATTTTTGGGAATGCCAGATTCTGGGCCACATAAAGACAGGACATTCATCAGCCTCTCTCTTGTTCTCCTCTAAAACCACAACAGAAAATAAAGGGAGAAATGTTAAACATGAGTTTAGAGGACCTGACTGTGGTTCATTTGGCAGAGTTTGGAACTGAAGTCTAATGAACTCTCTAAACACAAAACTGACTGGTAAGCTACAAGTGGCCAAGCTCATCTGCAGTGTCCCACACCGTGGAATAGTTCATGAATTTAAACAGTCAGCTTAGCCTGCTACCTGTGAGAGTTGAGGCCTCTTCCAGCTAACTTGAACCAGGCCATTGGAGTTGGACCCTGATGATGTGGAGGAGGTGCTTCTTGTTACAGCGATCACTTGGGGTTTTCCATTCCGTCCCGCACCTGTGCGCTGGCCCCCGTATTTATGTCCTATGATAGGTGTCTGCAAATCCGTGCATGTTAATGAGATGGAGACAAAAGAGGGTGTGTCACTCTGAGGGGGGAAGAGCATCACCTCTGAGATGTCGAAGTGAAAGTCCAGAGTCTTGCCAGGCAACTCCTTGGAAGAGTTGTTGAAAATACGAGTAAAGGCAATTTCAGGAGAACTGCAAGACTCAGAGCTGTAGGAGCGCTGCACGTCGTCCGGCACCACTAGGCTGGCTGAGCGAGACACCACCAGCTTCAGAATGTTCTGGGCCTCCCTCCAGTGAGGGCTCTGCAAAAATGTAATGAGATGGTTGGAAATGTTCAAAGATGACTTCTCTTTAGAGACAAACTGACCCTTTAGACTGGATTTCTAGGCACTGTGTGATCTATTGCAACTTTCTGAAGAAGAAACCAAGCTGCACCACCACCAATGAACGGATCGCCCACAACTCAAATGCTAAGGTATGCAAAACATACTCACCTAAACTGTGTTTAGAAATCCTTATATATAAAATTAAGTATTTTTAAAAAAGCCCTACATGTTAAAGGAACAAAAGAAAACTACAACCCCACTCTCCTTCACCCACCCATTCCCTAAATGCCTCCAAATACTGACAGAATCAGTAGCCAGAGGCTAAAACCCTTTAAAGTAGGTCCCGATTGAACTTTGGAAGAGCATTATTGCTTCTGTGCACCACATCAGAGGAGACATGACGCAGACGCTGTTATGGAGCGGAAATGATGTAACTATAACCACCGTCACCAGATGTCAATCATAGCAGTCAATGGGCCCCACCCCCACGCAAAATTAGACTCAGCTCCGAAAAACGAAAACCCTGAAATGAAACTGTTCAGTGAGGAATGAAAGCACAAACAGAGAAAACAAAAAAAAAGTTGAGGAACACAATTCAGCAGTTGTTACAAATAAAAAAAAAAAGTAATTTGGTAATAGTTTTAGGTTTGCAGGTTTTTAAGTTTTCAGTATTTTTTCAAATTAAATTCTTTTTTAATTTCCTTTTTTTATTTTAATGATTTCTTTCAAGTTTACAATGTGTATTTACACATTTTTTCAACTTTTATTTCTGTCTTATTTTTCAATTTTACACACTGGTTTTTCATTCACTTTAAGCTGGTACTGATTTGAACCCACAGACATGATTTTGTGTGCCTCCAAACTAGTGCTGTATTCTGCTGCGCTCCATGGAAATAAAATGTTCAAATCCATTTATGATATTAAGGTGGACAGACTTCATGATAATAAGAATAAAATATACATCAGACTCCTCGATCAAATCTGAAACAACATGATCATGCCCAGTTTCTAATCTGGTCATTGGACCGGGACATCAAAGTTTAAAAAAAGCAAATGAAAAGGAGAGCTGCTGGATTTAGACAAGCATCTTACAAAAACTCTAAAACCAAGAGCTGCAAAATGCATCCAGAGTTCAAAAGCACCACCTTTATAACAGGCTATTTAACTGCAGGCAGGCAGACATCATTTTAAAGCAAATGGGGAAACATGTCTCATTTTTAGGTCATAAAGGCTCACCTGAACATATTTGCCAATAATCTTCATAATTTCAAGGTTGAACTGTTTGACAGGAGCCGCAGAAAGGTCAATATGACTCAAAAGGCTGTAGATGATCTGCAGTAATGATTGTTGCATGCTGGGAAGGCCTTTTTCCAGAAGCTGAGTGCGACAAAGACAATAATTCTCAACATTCAATATGTGACTCTGTAAGTCGTGCAGAAAATTCTAACTTTAGTCTTTCTTACTTCAGCCAGGTAAGTGACCAGGCTGAGAATTTTCTCAGCAAAGGCATCATTGAGATACCGACAGACCACGTTGATCCAGTTGGTGCAGTCCCGGGAGTAGCTGTGCGTGCTGTACAGGCTCATCATGTGGGCCAGGTTGGAGAGCGTGGCGGATTTTTCATCTCCACAGACCTTGGCTATTTTATCAGCAGTTTCTTTGCAGAAAGGAGTCGGGCTGTCAAAGTGCTGGATGAGATGTGGCAGGAGGCACAGGATGTTCAACGGGAAACCTGCAGACATGTCAGACAGTCAGAATCAACCCTCAAGGATAAATATGAGGAAATACATCCTTTATTTCCAGGAGAGCACATCAGTAAAACCTGCCTGCCACTTGTGTAGGGTCTATGAGCGTTTGTCTAGACACAGTGATGAGCTTGCTGAGCAGGTGGATGGTGAGCTCTTGTGTAGACGCAGAAGTGAAACCTTTGAGGAAAAGCTGAAGAAGGCCAGGAAAGTTGTACCACTTCAGCTTCTCCTGGACTGTCTCCAGACACTCCCTGCTATCTGTACGGTCCAGAGGCATCTGTCCCAGCAGTTTGTTTAGAAGCCGCAGGGCCAGCAGGTACTCAAACTCATAGTCCGATTCCAGCAGGGATGTGGCAATCCAGAAGACAGTTGCCATCAGATTTGAGGGGTCTACGGGAGGAGCAGCATCCCGTCCTGGACTAACTCCGCCTCCTAGAGATGATAAGCTCCGTGTACGTGCTAGATTTCCAAGGCTACTGCCAAGTCGGTCTGCTATATCAAGGGTGTTGCTCCTGCGCCTGTCAGCTTTGCGCTCACTCATCAGGCTGGTACGCAGAGAGTTGCTGCGAGTGTGCACGGAGTGGGGAAGCCCACTGCTGTTGAGGTTGAGCTGGCCTGTACTCTTTCTGTTTGCAGCAAACTTGGCCCCCAGCAGATGCTCATGAGCTGAAGTCCTATGAATACAATTAAATATTAGTTAAGGATGGACAATTGTAAGAACAAAACACAAACAAAGTGGCAGGACTTACTGTGTTAAGGCAGAGAGGAAATCATAGCTTTTTACAGTTTCAGCCAATGTGTCAATGCCCGACTCTAAAGTTAGAAGCAGCTCAATGACGAAGCCCTAAAGAGAAGAAACAACTTTTTCATAACTCAAGATCTGTACAAAATAAGAAACACGCATTTGTGGGAGGAGCTGGCAGCTAGGGGTCCATGTTTGATCTGGATCAGGTTTAAGAGCAAAAATGTGTCTCCATCAAACCATGTTGCAGTGGGTTCATGTATATTCTCTAAACAAGAAACCAATGGGATGTGAGGAACATGATGAAAGCTTACTAAGAAGACAACACCCCAACAAGACTGTTTCTTTTCTTATCAAAGTGAGGAACCATCTCACAGACCTGTATTTAGGTTCAAGAATATTATAAATATTCATTATCAAACCTGTCTATGCAGAAAAAAACTGCACACAGCAACTCTTTGGTCTCAATGGGCTGGTAGAAGGTGGGATAGCATCATTTTTTGCCAACAAACCCTTTGATGCTAGTCATGTGGACTATTCTTTTAACAGCAGTGCTCAACACAAGAACAGACCACATACTGTTGAGGCTCCTACTTGTTTAAAACACGAGAAAGAATTATACCACACCACAGAACAACACTCGTGCTTTTAAAGATCTGACCTGAGCATCTTCTCCTGGGTCCCCCACAGTCTCAACCAGCCGAGACAAGATGTCGGATAGTGTGGCTGAAGTCAGAGGTAGCTTTAGTGCCCTGAAAATTTGGAATGAGCGACCAGCATAGTGGCGAGAGGAGCAAGACAGAGCCGTTCTCAGGGCCACTTCACTCAGCAGAGAGTCTAGCTGGAAATCTGAAAGATCACACACCAACGTACAGACGTTTGAACGCATCAAACCAATGATGCCTGTGAGCAAAGCAAAGAGGCTTCAGACCTGTTTGGGGATTCTTGAAGACAGTCACCACACGCCTGACAAAACTGCTCAAGTGGTCCGCACTCTTTATGCCTGGGTTCTTGGGCGACACGTCTTCGTGATTCCAAAGTGGACCCCGTTTTCTACAAAGACAGAGCACATGAGAAGAGGTAGGAACTGCTTTTACCAGGCATCCTGACTGTGTTTGACCTTTTCACACCAAGCAAAGTGGCCAACAAGCACCAGCCCAAAACCAAACCCATGCAGAGTTAAAATACCCTTCCTGCCCCTTTCTGCACTGCTGGAAGCATGAAAACAAATCAGTGCACAGTCAGTACATTTCCTGACATTACAAGTAAAGATCTGTGGGAGACATGGCAGACTAAACGTAGAAGTAAAAAGATGGTTAATGTCTGGTAAAAAAAAAAAAAAAATTTTTTTTAAAAGTTTTTTTATTTTTATAACAAAGAAAAACCACAAACTTCTCACCTTGACGTAATAAACTCGATAAGAGCTTTGGCCTTCTCCTCCTGCTCTCCAGTCACATCGCTATCACTGAGGAGGGTTGGGGACAGACTGGACAGAACGCTGCCCCCCCCACCAAGACTAATACTGGAGGACGTGGAGCTCGAGCTGAGGCCAGAGTCCGTCATTGGCGATGGCTGGAAATCCGTCAGGATCTCCCGCGTTCCTGTGGAAACTGTTGTCGTACACATTTTTCACCATAAGCCGCACAGCCATGGACTGTGAACATATGAAAGGCTTCACTCTGTTTTGTTTTTTTTGGTTCCCTGGACCAGAATTCAAAGCAAACCAGTTTGAATCAACATCGAAATGGGTTCTCTTCCATAACTGGATACCTGAATGCAATGCAAACAGTCAAATTGGGCTTTTTCCACTACTGGCTTTTTTTTATTGCTCGTCATCATTTCTCATATGTGGATTTTATGCATGCTTTTTAAACTTGTATTCATATATCTTATCTTATCCTTATTAGCAGCCATGGCACTAAGCTAGAGCACTGGACCTCTGATTGGAGAAACTGCGGATTTGGATCCCGCTCTGTCTGCTTGTGTGTGCTTAAATCACCTCTGACTTTTGTCTTTAGTTGTAAAATGATTAATAAATAAAGAGACTTTTTTTTTCTTCTTTTTTTCAACAAGCCTTTTCCCCAAATCTCAAAACTGTCTTTTTTGTGAGATCTCTTGCTGCCATCTAGTGACTACCCTTGAAACGACATCACTGACATCTCAAGGATCCTTCTTCTATGCTCCCCGTCACAGCTGTGAGCTGGGCAGCAGAACTTACCTGTAAGCTTTAACTCTTGAGATACTGGCTTTACAGTCAGGACCTTTGGATCATTGCAGTCTCTGTTGCCTAGTAGCACCATAGCTATAGACTGAACGCTGCTGCTTGCTGCGTGGACAACAAGCAGATGAAGAAGCAGGCGTTTACAGTGCTCGTAGACCTCTGGGTGATGGTGATCAAACCCTGAAGAAAAAAAAAAGTTATTTAGTCAGAAAACAAGCCTGTGCGCTGTGTAATGTGACGCAGGTTTTTGAATGAATTAATGTTATGCTCATTAATTTATGGAAGGACTATAAAGACTCATTAAGCAAACATGCTTACCTATAAATACAGCATGCAACAGAAGGTGCAGGTAGGCACTCCACTCTACTTTGACCCCATGGTCCACTATGAGGTCCGTCAGCAGGATGACTGCAATATTACATCTGCAAACAGTGTGTATATTTACCAGCATAGCTCACAACTAAAAATAAAAGAGAAAAGACATTTTCCATGTACCTGTGGAGCGGCACTGCAGGGGTGTTTGTCTCTGGCAAATAGTCCACGAGAGGCGACCAGCAGCCCCCTGAAGGTGGGAAGGGGAGAGCCTCTGGTTGGTTGTGCTCCATCACTTTCAACCGCCAGTTTGCATAAAGTGGCATAGAGTCGCCTGAAAAAAAGTAGAAGTTAGCAGAGATGCTAACTAAATGGTTGACGTGCAGTCAGGAAGAACTGCAGTTTTGTCCTACTTTTCTCGTCTTCATAGGAGCCCCCAGAGCTGCTGCTGTAACGAGACTCCAGGCGGTGATGCTGGCGGTTCAGGTTACTGTTCAGACCACTGTAGATGTCCAGGTGAGTGTAACTGTGGAGCAATTGAGTATATTTGCAATTACACAGCAAAGGAGTTTCACTCCAACCCCCTAAAACAACCTTTTAACCTAAAGTTTTACATTTTTTGAGAGACCCACTCCAATAAAAACGGTCTTTTTGGTGTTTTTCGCATGTTCTTGTAGCATTTTCCTGATAATGATGGACATGTATTCAGAAAATTAAAATTAAAACTGCATTTCTGAGTATCTCTTTATTCAAATTGCTGTGAATCCGGAACAGACAGTAAAATGCAGTTTGAAAAATGGTAGAAAATGACGTAGAAAATACGCTGAGAGGGGCCAATCCCCAACAGGAAGAGGAAGTGTGTGTGTTGGGGGGGGAGGTGCGCTGCTTCACGCCACAACTCACAGGTGAATTTCTAATGAACTACTGCTGCTCTGCAGAAACTATGTTCTAGAAAACAACACAGGTTTATTTTAATTGGACCGCTTTTACAATAGAATAAAAGAGTGGGACTTTAAAACTAAGATAGAGTTATTTTCAACAATATTAGATTCTAAAAGATAGATTTGATTTATTTCAGCATCGTGATTTATTCAATGAGACATGTTGTCACGATTGGTTAAATTTGTTGTTGTTTTATGGATTTAAAAGAAAATTTTATACGATTTGAAAAAAATAATCAAGTTTTAATTTAAAGTAAGAATAACAAATTGTAGAAAAACATCTCTATAAAACTCTGTTTGAGGGCAAGAAGAGCTGTTTGTGTCAGTCCCATTGGTGATAATTATTGTTATTTATTAAAACATATGAATAGACAGGTCCATTACATTTTAATGACAACACACGATTGCTGTTCTTTTTTTAAGTTCATCTAATCTTGTACAATCATTTCAAGAAAATGAAAAAGGATGACTGATAATCCTTAAGGTTTTACCTTTCTTCCATGTTGGGGTCTTTGAGCTTGCTGTCATGGTGTCCATCATTTCCTGGAACCATGGTATTGCTGCTGGATGTTGTTCCTATGAAAACAGGCAAAAAAACTAGAGTTTTGTTGCTGGGAACACACATTTCTGCACGCCTTCAGTAAGTTTTGAAGGTGAGTTTTCCTAACCTGAGGTGACTGAGGGAATCTTGTAACTGGAAGTGATGCGGTAATAAGGAGGGTTGTCCATGTGTGTAATAGCTGAGCTGACAGGTTCAGTCATCTCCAGCTCACACATCAACTCCTCCAACAGCTGCATAGTCTTATCTCTGCCCAAGTAAACCACCACGCGTTTCACCTGGGAACACATAGGCAGTGAAGGAGGAGGGCATCCCAGTGCATGGGGTAGGAGGTTGGGGGTGTGTGGTTTGACTTACATAGGGCAAAAGGCTGGGGTCACTGCTGACTCCGGACATGCTGATGAGGAACTGCAGGATGATTTTGAGGTTTTTTGGCCAGCTGTCTGCCAACGTTGTCCAAACGTTTTCGATTTCTGACCACGCAAACTCATCTCCATACTATCAAAATCAAACAATTATATTTTCAATCAGTCACAACAAATGTACAGTACAAAAAAACAGGCAAGTTGCATTATCTTGTGCAAGATATGCAATATCATATTTCCAGTAACTTGCTATATTTCTATCGAGATCTCTGTTTCTGTGTGTGAAGCTTAGAATTTCCCAACTTTTTCAGTAAAGTTTTCATCATCGGCTGTGTTATAAAGACATTTTTCTGGACAGAGTTGCTCTATGATCGCAATTTGTTGTAAATTATGCAATTTGAACACAACTGCACTAAAGGAATAAAATTCCAGTTGCAGATTATGTCATTAGTAGGTGTCACATTTCCCAGCGATGGGGGCAATTATGCTCTGATGCAAACCAAAGAACTTAAAAATCTCTTTGAAGTATAGACCTGGCCTTACTTTGAAGATTTATTCGCTTTGGTGATAGTAGAGCATTTGGCTTGTTTAGTTTATACTTAAAATCCAACCTTAATCTGAAAGAATAAAATGATAATTTCATCACTTTAGTATACTTTATTTATAAAATCACAAATCAGTGATCTTGGACATAACAAATATTCACACTCAGGTTTTCGGGAACGAATTGCAAATATCTGGGTATTTGGATACTCATTACAGCCCAAATAGAATGAAACCAAAGATCTGATCACAATCAAAGATTTATGATTTAGATTTGTTTAGATTTGTTAAACTGAACGCATTCTGAGACACGCCGGAGACACGGCGCAGAGCATGTTAATTGACAAGGTCTACGACTAACCAGGAAGCAGAACACAAAGTACTGTTAAGGTGAATTATGTTATAGCGAGGGAAAATTCTAATAGTATCTCTTTTGGCTCCGCTTACCTTTGCGGTCATGAACATAAGATTGTTTAGCACCATGGTGGTTGCACGAGGAGACCCCCAGCCCTCTCCTCGGAGCCACCTGCGACTGTTGACCATCACAACCTCCCGGTCCTCCTCCTCCTCCTCCTCCGCACTGCTAACATCCTCAGGCCGCCGCGCTGGTTTTAAGTCAACAAGCTCCACATTGTTCATCCACGGTAGGAGGTAGTGTAACATCACCTGGCGACCACCGGGATGTGCTGTCTGGATCCGCTGGCTCACCTCTGCAACAAAAGGACGGTTTGACAGTTTTCTGAAAACATTACAAGAACAGAGCAGAACCTGAAGCAGTAATGTTTTTTGTGTTGTTGTTGTAATATTTTCAAGTGATAAAAAAAAACTCAACAGAATTTGACCCATCACAGAGCCAAATGAAGTCTTGCTTAGTGAACATAACTACTTTGGCACTACATTGTGCCACTTCTCTTTTTCATGACACAGCACACCTGAGAAGATGGGCAGAGTGAGCTCTGGGTAAGTCCTTGCAAGCTCCTCTGAAAGCTGATAGTAAGACACAGAGTAGAGATGAGGCAGAGGCGATGGAGGAGTCAGGATGCCGTCCAATCGCTGGATCTCCAGTTTGTGGGCATAACGGAAGAGCTTTGGCTCCAAGATCTGTCAAGTGTCACAAAATTTCAGTAAGCTAATGCCAGCCAGCTTTTCCCAGTGTGGAGTTGTGATTTGCGCTGACCTGCAGCAGCTGCATGGCCACTTCATAGATTTCTCTGGAAGAATCTGCTGCCTTAAAAAGAATCAGATTCAGCAGCACCACAGTGTCAAACTGGTAATCCCTAAGAGGAAAACAACATGGTGTTTAAACATTGCACTTTGTAGATAGATGACCAATTAGGAAAATAGTCAAGCTGAAAAGGGGAAGAACCTGTTGTGAAAAACATGAGCAATTGCTCTAAAGCAGCCGGTCGCAACGCGACGTGAGCCGGTGTAACAACGGTCCACAGCCCAGAACATCAGATTGCTCTGGTCTGGATTCAGCTCCAGCAGCAGCATCACAGCTTCACAACCAAGCTGATGGACCTGCAGAGGGTTACAAAACAAGGACATCTAGTGCTGTCAGATGCATGGTTTCCTAGTTTTTTGCAAGTGAAGTGAAAGCCACATTTAAAAAAACATAAACACCAGCCTTCTTGTCCTGTGAATCCAGAATGTTATCCAGCCATTTGTAGAGGTAGCCATCAGAGGAGAGGCCAACATTGTCAGCTACAGGTCCACAACACAACACTGCAGACATGGCCTGGAAAATCAACATAACTTTGTTAGAATGACAGGTTGTACATTTGAAAAAAGCAGCTGGTTGTGTTTTTACCTTTAGTGCACAGTACTGATGGCGGTTTATCTGCATATTTCTGTCACTATAGCGATCAAGCGGGGTGAACATGATGCTGAACGGCCCAGCCCAGTGACTAAACAGCATGAAGAGACTGTGTCGCAGTGACTGCTGAGGGAAGATGCTCTTTCTGTTCTTTACTAAAAATAAGCAAAAGCAATCAAAGAAGACTTTTATTTTCTCAACCTAAACTTGGATTAGCAATGAATATTAAAAGATGGGTCATACCTGAAACATTCTGAATAATATTGGCCACAAGTGCACTGAAGTGACAGCGGATGTCCTTTAGCGTGTCAGAGTCCTTGTCATTTTCTGCCTCGAGCAACTGCCTGGTCAAATCAACATACTCAAGCAGCACACTGTTCAGAGAGTTGTTCTCTAAACCTCCGCTGACTCTGCAAAGACATGATTTAGGAGTTTATTAACTACATCAAGGGGCTATTCAATGATTTTCCTTTTTTTATTTTGTCAATAGAGCACATACGCATGGCTGATGACACCGGAATCAGCAAGAAGCTCAAATATCCGGACCAGCTGGACTCTGAGGATGTCGCGACGCCTGCGCCGCTTCATATTCTATGAAAGTAAGATATTTCTTTCATCAAGCTGAGGTAATTTTCTGCTTGAATTAAATGTTAATTGTCTATAGATTGCACTTACTTCAGGCCTTCTTTCCAGAGCTTCTTTTATGATAGGATTCAACTCCTCTATTAGTTCTCTGAAGAACAAAAAATAGCAAATACATCTTATTTTTTTAAATTTAAGATGATTTTAAGTAAAGAGTGATACACAAAGGATGGTCCACACAATGAAACTGTTGAGGGTTTTTACCTGAAGGCCACGGGGTTGGTCCTGCCAAGCCCTAACACCAGAGACTCTGTTATGTCCATGCTCTCAGAGCGCATCATGGGAACAATGTGTTTAAAGAGGGATGAGGGAGACGGAGCGCCAACAATCTACAAACACAAGCAATGCCGTCAAAGCACACTTTACATTTGTTCCTGCAAAACTTTAACATGACCAAGACACACGAGAAAAGAATCTTTGTCAACCTTTGAATCATAACTGTAGCCGCTGTCTGGAGTGGACGCCAGCGTCTCAGGTAGGGGGCAACGGACGGAGCCGGACGTGGAGGATGAGGAGGACATGGACGGGGAGGGTGAGGCACAACTGCAGCACAGAATCAGGTAGTTCCTCCAAAGGCCAATGTAGGAGTCACTGCTGTTTAGACTGTTGACTTTTTTGGCATTGATGGGGCTGCTACAGGTAGACAAAAAAGAAAAAAGAAAAGAGTTGGCAAAAAAAAAACTTAGTTGAATGGCTGAAATGCAGAGGGCTTGTGGTCTTCTTTAGGGTCAGGGTTCAGGAGATGACTGTCACTTCAAACTCACAATGTGTGAATGCTAACCACTGAACCTGCACCCTGAAGATGCTCAAGGACTAAATGAAGAACTTCAGAAAAAATCAGCTATGTCTCAAATATTGACAGGTTGCAATTGACATCACTGAACGTCCTGTCAGTCATGCTGGAGGGACAGCAAACAACCGCTGGCAACACATCAACAAGCTGTACACAGAGTTAATTTTTTTTAAATTTGAGGAGCAATATTGGTTAACTTCTGTGCTGGTAATGGTTGCCATAACCTGAAAAACCGTGAGTAAGATCGTGGATATTATAGATTTCCTGCAGTCATCAGGAAGAAACAGCCAGAAACTTGTTAACTGAGCGATGGGAGGAATGGCTGGTGAGGCCAAATCAGAAAATGATTGTGGCTAATCATTGACTTTACTTGAGTCATTTTGTCAAAAGTCAGTTTGATTTTGAAAACTTTAGCTAAATCTACCATAGTTTTATGCATTTAAAAAGCTGCTGGTGAAAGTATTTAGGGAGGAATTGCAGTCAATAGCAATGTACACATTCAGCACCAAATACACTACACAATGTACACAACACTGGACTGCACTGGATCTGGATGACTTTTGCTGCAGTCTGTTCTTTATACAGCAAAGTAACTTCATTTATAAAGCAGGTTCATTTCAATGTTACTGTTATACTTTTATTCCTGAATGCCTCTCATATCCACACTTGCTAATGAGTAGGCTGGCAAATTTTCTTTGCAGGAACAGTACAGTCTGAAAGTAGTATTTACCTTTCATTTATGTTGTGTCTTACATTAGATAATGATTAAGTGCCTCTAGTCCCTTGCATGCACACATCTCCTGCATTGTGTTAACTGGGTTGGGTAAACTGGCAACCCAGCCATTAAGAACTTTCAAGTTGCTTTCCTGAAGCTGCACAAGCTGAAGGAAAAAAAATCACAGACAAAAAGTTGAAAAAAGCTAACTGATGCAAAACACAGATATAGACTGCAACAGCTACAAAGTTAATGCTGGAAACTAAATTAGAATTGCTTCTTTAAGACCTTAAGGATGAAAAAGCAGCAAAACAAGCTCTCAGGGAAAACTTTAAGGTCAAAAAAGGGAAGGAAGAGGAGAAAAACTGGCTCAAAGCAGAGGTTTGTCTGTTTTATTTACATTTAATCGCTTGAAAAGTCACCTCCCTCTCCTGCATTTCGGTTGAAGAATACTTTTGTTTTTGGTCAAAAAAGACGAATTAACTGGCAACCCTTTTTTTCCAATCTGGAAACCTTTAAAAACAGAGATCCTTCAACCTTTCACACTGGAGATGTCTCTATCAGAACATACCATGACAGTCAATGTAGTCAAATGGTGGTGCAATGGTTACTTCTTCTGCGTCCCATGCAAAGGTAGCCAGATCAAGTCCCATAAAGAGAGTAGTTTTTCTTTTAAAACAATAATCATAAGTGGACATCCTTTATGTTTTGAGAGTTAAAATAAATACATTCTTCTTGCGACATGTTCCAGGCAGTTACACTGTTTTTGCTCTGAACAGTGGTGGAGGGGGTTGTGGGGTTTCCTTGTGTGTGTTCCCATGTGTAGGGGTGTGTGTGTGCGTGTGTGGTGGTAGTGGTGCGGGGGAACAAATATAACTTTTCGTTTAGGGCGAAAGCCGGCATCATTGCTGAACAGCCACCTGGCAATGAGACCAACTCCAACAAAGATGAGATGGAAGCCGGAATATTTGATAACGCAGTGGTTCAATTCAAACACCAAAGATGTTTTGTGGGAGAGGGTAGATAAAAAAATAATGTGAGTGGGTTGTTAAATAGTCAAATAAAACTCATCTAAACTCACTGCTTTGCTTCTATTACCTTTTTTTGCGCCTTATAATATGGCACGCCTTGTGTATGGGTTAAGTACAGGAATAGACCCCCTATTTTAGACTGTAATATGGTGCACCTTATTGTTCGTAAAATACGGTATAATACTATAATACATGCTATAATACATGTCGACATACCTCATTCCACAGTTTACCGTCCCATATGATCAGTCCTCCACATACCCCATTACTTAATAAAAACAAACAATCATCAGGCTTGATCCCTAAAATAAAAGATATTGCTGTGGCATTGTTGGTTTGTTTTGGGTTAGTTCTGTAATAACTACAAAGTCACACATTGATGACATCACAATGGCAATGTGCCGCGTACACAAACAATTAACGACATCACAGCAGCGGTCGTGAAGGTACACAGCGCAGCAGTACACAGACATCAAGACCTGCACTGGGAGGAATGCAAGAGGTGTTTTCAGCTGAGTTAAAATAAAAGGTTCATAAAAGTAAACAGCTGGACGCTTGTCTTTTTATATTTGAGAACATAACAATAGTTATAGATGAAAATTTAGATTAACGCTATTTAAAAAAAATAACGTGCTAATTTGTCTTTGATTAATTAATTGCGATTAACACTGTAATTTGAAACCCCTAATTTAAATATTGAAAAACCTGTAAATAGAAATGTTTCCAAGAGGAATAATGTGAATTATTGAACTTAGTTAAAATGAGAAAATTCTTAGTTAAAATTGGAAAATTTAAATGTGCTTTCAAGAAGAAAGTTTGTGAAGATCATTATCCTGAAGAATTTGGCTCTCCCATTCATTTTTAATGAACAATCTGCTTGTTATTAAAATTAAAAATTAAATGATTTTGATACAACAGAATTTCCAGAGTTTGAACTGTTCTTTGAGTTAGTACAAACTTAGAATGACACTCCGAAATTGGAATGACTTACTTTAAATCAACTTGTGGAGACAGCAGCTGCAGACGGGTGAAGGCAAACAGCCAGGCGTAGTTGACGGCAGTGGGGCAATGCTTGGGCAGGTTTTCCTGCCGCAGGTAGCTAGAGAAACTGATGACCCAGGGATCCTGACCCTGAGTGACATGGGCAAACACCCAGATATGTGAAGGGCTCACAACGTCAAACTGATGACTGATGGGAGATGAATTCCACTCTGCCAGCGTCTGAAGATCTATCCCACTGGGACAATACAGCAGGTTTGTCTGCAGGAGAGGAAGTCGCATCATGAGCAGAGCCTCACATGTCACTGGTTGTAAATATTCTGAAACATACCTGGTCAGCGCCAGTCAGGTGAATGAAACTTTCCAACACTGATGCACTCAACCTATCCATTACATCAATAGCCAGCTCTTCATCTCCCTGATGGATTTTGTGTGAATATAAAAGTAAAGTTTAAATAAAGCTTACACAGATTGGAGAACATCTTGCTGCTAAAAATGCAATGTGCAAACAACATCTAAAGGAATTACCTTGGCAATTCCCAGAGCAGAGTACAGCACCCGAACCTCCTTGAGGACATTAACAGCTAGCCTGCGTGTAGCGGGGCGGCAGCTGCAGAGCACTACTAGAGCTAAACCTTCCACCACATGGAGCACCGCAGACGGAGAGGTCCGCTCCAAAGACACAGAACGCCTGTTTTTGGAGCCCTGCTACAAACAAAATGTCAATAATATCCCACATCCACGCAGGTTTCTTCATGATAGCACCACAGACGTACCAACCTGCGATTCTTGACTCTTGTTGTTGCTCTGTAAGGCCTGCTTCCACTGACTGATGAGCTGCAGGAGCATCTTCACAGCATTGTCCAACAGAGTAGGGTGGACATCCGTAACCTCTCTGACTATAAAGTACACAAAGCCTGACAGGACATCCTCACGCCATTCAGGGAAGTCCACCATCAAGGCTTGAAGGGTTGTAAAGGCAAGGCCACGAAGCTCCTCATCCATGTGGATAGTTAGTCTAGAGAAAATAAAAACAGACATTTTTTAGGACGCATGTCAAACGCTGCTACAAAGAAGGGACTGAGTGAAGGTTTTAGAAGTCCACATTACTTTGCTAGAAGCTCTATTAGCTCTTGTCTGCTCATGCCATCCGGCAAAAGTCTTGGGATGGCAGCTACACAAGTCCTGAACAAATCGATTTTTGGCTTCCTCTCACCCCTGCAGCACAATTAACGACAGCAGGTTACAGGTGCAGACGACGACTCTGAATGAAACCAGACCGTATTTGCATACGTGATCATATCTTCAGGCTCCTTGTTGGACATCTGAACACTGGTCATGCTCATGGAGCGTCCGACTTCCTTGTCCAGGTGACGTAGGATGTTATCTAAGGCCTTTCTAACTTGTGGGTAGTATAATGACATACCTGGAAAAACACCAAAGCAGTTATTTCAATGAATGTCCTCGTTTGGGTTAACATTTTATGTACCTGTAATCAAATGTACCTATGACTTTAGCTTCTTCGTCAGTGAGAGTGGTATTAAGAAAGACTTTTTTGACTCGCAGAGTGTTCCCAGAGGGCATGATGATGCCAGTGGTAGGCATTGGTGGCTCCCCGTCTTTCTGCTGTAGGCTATCAGCAATCACCAAGAAGGCTCTTAAACCAATATTCATCCTCTGATGGGGTGCAAATGAAACAAATTAAGAAAGAATGCTCAAATACTCCACCAAGGTTTTTCCTCTTTCTATAGTTTACCTCTGGGTTGATGGTAAAGGTTTTGTGGGACTTTCCCACACAAAGGAGGTCATAAATAATCTCCTTCATAGCAAAGTCCAGCCTTTCCTGCAGTAATAAACAGGCAGTAATTTGGCCACATTAGTGACTACAAGGAGTTTTTTCCAAATTAATTAATTGGTCAAATGTCATGGTGTGGGAACAGCTGCAGGCTTACCTGAGCTATGAACTGGATGATCTTGACAAAAATGTTTAAAGGCGTGTCTCTGGGCACCACACTGCGGGAGCCTTTAGGGAAAAGTGCTGACACGATGCTGAGCAGTCGACTACAGAGAGAAACAAAGACTCTGAAACTATGCTTCATAAACATTTAACCATTCCTGCATATAGAAGGAAAGAAAATCTGTCTATCTGACCTCTGAGTGACAGTGTTACTCTCACACTTGATCCTGATGATATAGACCCAAAGAAGCCTGTAGAGGGACTCCAATGCTACACGGGACATTTTAGGATCCTTATTCTGTCAAAAGCATAACCAGAACACAAGATATTATGAGCCAGACTTTTACAATGACCCTTCAAATACTTAGCCATGATTTCTGAAGGAGCAGCTTGTTGTTAAGATGTATGAACTGCACACAACCTCAAATTCAAACATTTCATTTGTTCACATTTCAGTTCATAGTCCAATAATTGCCAGGATGGCCTTTAGTGAACATTTGAGTAGGTTTTAGTAAACAATGAAGACTGACAGGCCTTCCAATACTTTATGAAGATAAGAAAAAAAATCAGTATTAAACTAAATTCAATTTAAACGATATTGTGCCTTCTTTTCATTCATTATTCAGTATTTTTTTTCTAACTTTTCCATGGGAGGAACATATCACGTGTGCAGAGGATTATCATGTGAAAACATTAAACTATTAAAACACTCAAAGTCTATTTAAAAAAAAAAAATTTCAGTTGATCATTTAGGGATTTTTTTAAGTAGGTGAAGGTCTGGTGACATTTTTATATTAGTAGAAGAAAGAAAATGTGTAGGAATGGTTAGTTGTAGCTGGAATAATGTAAAACAAGCTGGTGATGTCTTATCAAGTACATGCAAGTGCAGTTTGATTGTGTTCAACAGTTGTGTTAGCAACTGAATAAAGCACAGATTGATAAGACACAATTTTAAAAACAGGTCATAAATGAAGATGCTTCTTCCTCAGAGCATTATTTATTGTGAGGCCTTTCCTCTCTGTTAAGGACAAAACCTTTAAAAAAAAAATCAACTATAAAAGAAGCATTTCTATCTTTGCTCTTTAATCTTAGCAGCAAAAGTTAAAATGTCTAGTCTCAGTATTGATGAGTTATTAAAGTCCCACTCCGATCATCTTTTGATCTATTGTAAAAGCGTTCCCAGTGTTCTTTTAATTATGATTACGCCGTTTCTGTAGGGGTTTATCAGAAATTCATCTCTGTGTTGTTGGCAGAACTGTTGGTATGGAGTAAGCCCTCCCCACTTCCCATTATCCATCTGTTTACACGCTCTCCCACTAGCTCACAGCCCCTCACAACACCGAGCTAACAAAAAAACAACAAAAATCAAAAACAAAAACAATTGTAATCAATCAAAATGTCTGGAAGTGGATGCATCACAAAGAAGCAGGACAGGGAGCTTGTGACCCGCCAAGCTAATTGTCTACATCACAGCTACAAGCTTTTTCAAAGAACATTTTTGACTGCTCCCTAATTACTATGATTCAAATTTTATCTTTTTTTTTTCTTTATATACATTCTCCATTGTGAAAAAAAGGAACAAGAATACAAAAAACACCAAAAACACATATTTTATTGGGGTTGGTCTTTAAGGTGTTTGGTTTCACAAGATTTGACTTAAATTGTTTCCTGTCTTTTGGGTCACTTTGCTTAAGTCACCACATTTTACTCCTTTATAAACAAGGGAACTATTTACACATAAAAAAAAGGAGAGAAAGCATCTGGAACCAGAAATAAATGAAGGTGATGTAATGCTGTAACATAGCCTGGCATCACAGAGATGATTTTTAAATGATAATGCAAAGTACCAACACAACTGTAACATTTATTCTATTATATTCATAACAGTAACAGAGATTATCTTGGTAGCTAGAATGCAGACTTGGGATGGGCCCCAAAATTGCATTATTTTTTTAAATAACTATTTTCCTTTTAAATTACAACGTGACACTAAAAACATGTCCAGCGTAATACCTTCAACACTGTGGTGGTAGGTCTGCATTACTCCCTTCATGTCCATAAAAACTGAGCAGATTTAAGGCAGTGATGAATTACTAATGAAGGCTAAACAGCTGCTTCTCATGGACACAGACTGGCTTCACCAAAGAGCCACCACAAACATCAGAACCTCCAACTGATGCACACCATTGTTTCTGCAGAGCAACAAAAACCAAGAACTGCATACATCAGCGCTGCAGGTAGCTGGTTCTAAATTACACTCGGTTTCAGAAGTGGGTCACCGGGCCAATCACAGACACCCAATAACTCACCTGCAGTGTCTCGATCTGCTTGCGGATGCTGTTGTTAGATGGCATCTGGAGCAAGTCATCGTGAGAGAAAGATGACATGACAGGAGACAGAGAATGCAGGGTTGGAGAGGGACACATGCCAGTTAAAAAAAGAAAAAAAATACGACAAGAGTGGTCAGACCATCGATCCTCTTGTCAGAGTAACAGATCAAAAATGAGGATGAACTGTAATGGTCAAAACACCAACAGTTCATCTGGATGGAACAGATTGATATACAATCCTCTACAGAAAGAAAAATACATTCTTCTAGGTTTTAAAAGTAAAATAAGGTGAGCTGTTGATTGGAAATCAGATGGTGACCAGACAAAGAGATTTAATGGGAACAGAAGGGCGGGAAGGAGGAAAGTAAAAACCAACACTGTTTTGCTTCTTTCTCTCACAGCCAACAAGCACCCACAACCAGATTAACATCAGCAGCTGTGAACTTCCAACAGCAGTTTCAGTTATGGCACAAATCATTATCCTTCAAGAGCATAAATGATCCGCCTCCACACAAAGCTACCCAATGCCGGGATTTGCCTTTATTCACAAACAATCACATTTGAAAAGAGGGGCAAAAGAGGCAGTAGGAAGAGGTAATCCAAACTCTGGTAATCCAGATTAAACACTTAACATTCAAATGTGAAAAGTAGTGGATGAAAGAGCTACTCCTGTTAGAACTTAATCTGATTTAATGAATCAGCAGACAGAAAGAAAAAAAAAGATGTTTTCAAATACTAATGTGATTAATGTGGTTTGTTTGGCAGAAAGTTTCCAAAAGCACCACAAGCTTTATGAAACCCTCTCTGCCCCTTCATACAAACATTCAAAATCATCAACCAATCCTAAAAGATAAAATCCATGGAAAAATGAAGAGGTCACTGAGGAGCTGGGTGGTACAGGCTATCTTTGGGTAAAAAATGGGCAAACCTGTACGGGGCACGCGGGTGAACCTCATAAAATATCAAGGTTGTAGATCGCCATGTGTTGCCAAGGAGAGAAAATGTTCATGCACATTTTTTTATTACAGGCATGCTGTGGGGAACAGGTCGTAGTGAAGAATATGCAAGGGCAAGTAAGGGCCTGGTCACACCGCATGAACTCTGCTGGAACGTACCTGGAGCGGCAGGGAAGGGCGCCGAATTTTGACAACACTTGTCACCGCGCACAAAATGGTTAAAAAAAAATCCAACACGCGAGCGTTGGCTTAGCAATGAACCGCTGAAGCCAGCGTAGCTTTAGCATTGATTTAGCGGTAGCGAGCGTTGATGTAGCGTTGGTTGCTGAGGAGTCTGAAGAGGTTCAGATTCTGCTGATGGACTAGTGCACCAATCATTCCAAGTCTCTTGGGATCCATGGTGATGCAGTTTGGGCTAATTCGATGTAGGTCTGAACTCAACGACAGCTCAATTACAAATTAGTTCCTGGTCCATTTCACCCCGTATATTTGGCCAGTTACCAATCCCGCTCCAGCACTTTTATGACAACGCCACATCAAAGTTCATCGCTGCTTCAACGCCTGACACTGTTCTAGCAACGCTGTGTCCGCTCGTAAGACGCTAATGACCGCTCCACTGATGTTCGTGCAACAATTAGTTGCCGCCAGTGCAACGCTGGTGAAGCAGCGGTGGTCCAGCATTCAAGATTTCTGCGTTGGTCTAGCAGGACTCAAACGTCCACAAACTTGCGTCTAGCGGAGCTAAACTTTTACTGGAGTTCGGATTGTGTGACCGGGCCCTAAGGAGGAGTAAGGAGTAAGGTGAGTCACAGGTGTGTCGTACGGATTTTTCTTTTTTTTTTAACCTCCCAAACCATGCGGGTAGAGCAAAGACTCCATTAGTGCTGTACATGTTACAATCAGAGTGTAGTTTGCATGGGCATACCACGGGTATCCTACAGGCATTTTCGTATCATGTGCACACTCCTTGTGTACGCATTCACACAGGGTCAGTAAGGAGCCGGCACTTGCACCTTGGTAACGACTAGAGTGCGGTGCGAGGACACGGTACGACAGGTTGCCCGTACATCATAAGTGCGTGTAACTCAAATTAGCCTTAAATACTTCACAATAAACTTACCACACACACAACAATTGTATGCGCCACTTTCATGATGGCCCTTAAGCAGGCCACACGTACCTCAAAGGAACTGTAATACACACCTGCACTCCCCGTAAGATGTGGCTGCTCTTGTCTACAACCCTCCATGAGCCTGGACAACCCAAAAACCCAGTCAACCCCCATACAGGGATATGTGACTAAGGCTTAAGACTTTAGATTCAATGATCAGAGATGGAGGGAAAAAAGTTTGATTTGTTTTAAACTGATTGAGGAATCAAAACAGACTTGTGGTGAAACATCACTTGAGAACTCAATGTGTTAAGGTTGCATTACTGCAAAAAGTAGTGGCACCTATGATTTCTTTTTGACTTGGTTCCCCATTTATTTGAAAGTAAAAACATTTTCTCTTCAGCTCAGTGTATTTTGGTGATGTAATAAAACCAAGTGATATTTTGCTTGAGTCTGTTTTGTTTATAATCGAGGGAAAGGACACGATGAAAGTTGGAACCGCACAGCACTTCCATTGAAACAGAGACATTGGAAGAGGTTCATCATTGTATTGATTGATGTAATGTTGATGCTAGGACAGAATTTGGGGAATTAAAGATATCAAAGCCATGAATTTGATTTACACTCACTAAGAAAAACTTTCATTAAGTCTGAAACTTTTTAAAAAATTGACTAATTAGATACAAAATGTAGAGGTACTGCTTCCTTAAAATATTTGAACTGCTCTTCAAAGCTACAGAGAACATCGTCCATGAAATGGGCTGATGTAAAAAGTGAAGTACCTTTAGGTGCGAAAGGCAGTTCTGGAGGAAGATGTGCCAGTTATTGAGAAAAAACTGCTTCTGACTGACACACAGCAAACACGTCACCAAGGGATACAGAGCCTAAGAAGACCAAACAAAAAAGAAGAGAAGAAGCTGTAAAATGTTTATTCAGTGTTTCACAATTTATCCTTTACGCAACTTCAAACTGAATAAACTTTTACCAAAGAGTGCTTCTTTCTGGAACTGAGGTCAAATGTTGTCTGGTAGAGCATCTCCACAAATGTTTTCAGACAGGGAACATTGACCTCATTCTTTACCGCCTGAAAATGAAAGAAGTGTTAATCTAAGAAATTACATGGGAAACATTGATACAATTCATGTTCAATTTCACACATTCAGAGCAGCAGAAAAGTGATGTTATTTTTGAATTTTACTCACAGCTGCTACAGGAATGAGGATCTCAACAAAAAGGCCGGCTAAAGCGTGCTTAATGTCTTTATCCTTGACTTCAAGGAAATATTGAGCACATTCCTGAAACAGAACCACAAAAACACATATTTAAAAACAAGAACATGGTGGATCACAATCAAATTAAGAGAATAATACCAAGTAAGATTAGTTTTTTTTTTTAGTGAGGATAAACATTAGAAAACAAGGGCTTTGACCCTTTACTTGAGCTAATAACTACCAGAAGTGTGGCATTGTGGTAGACTGTGTTGTTTTCTCGAACATAGTTTATGCAGAGCAGCAGGAGTTCATTAGAAGTACACCTCATTCTGAGTTGTGGGCAGGACTATTATTGCAGAGTAAGCCCCCGCCCCCCATGTTAGTGAGAGCTTTCTGTTCACACGCTCTCCTGCTAGCTTGCAGCCCCTCACACCCAACCTAACACTAGCAGTGCAACAAAGATGGAGATCAATATCAGAGCTGTCCAGCCGTACAGTTTTGATCCAAATTCCAGCTCAGACGAGGAAAACAAAGACATACTTGTATCTATTTTTCTGTAAGGGAATGCATCAGAATAGGGAGGAGCTGAGAACTTGTGACCCATTCAGTGTAGCTTCTGAGTCACTAATAAACTCTTTCCAACTTTATTTTTTCATCTGCTCCTGAATCGCAACGATTTTAAAAAAGGTATACTCAGAAATGCAATCTTGAGATTAATTTTCTCTATACATGTCCTCCATCGTGAGAAAATGCTCCAAGAACATGTGAAAAACACCAAAAACATTTTTCATCGGAGTGGGTCTGTAACTTTCAACTGTTACTCCAGGAGCTTTATTGCTATGTAGAGGTGCTGAATTTGAACAGCTGGCCATGACATTTAACAAACCCATGCATCAATCATGCTTAACAACATAAACTTAAGTATATTAGAATATTACCTGCATGAACTGAAAAGAGGCCTCAAAATCCTCCACAGGGTACATTTTAACCCGGAAGAATTTCATGCCCATGATAAGACTGATGACGCTCTGAACCACATGAGGACTCTGCTCTTTCTGCCGGAGCTCCTTCAGTTCAGTGATGAACTTTTTCCTTACTGCTTGAAACCTGAGCACAAACAAAACAAAAGCACGCCCTAACTAAATACACCTTTTTGAAAAAAAGATTACAGTTCAATTGAGTGACCTTACTTTGACTGTGTAAGCACCCCTATCACCTCGGCATACAGGTCTGCAATGATGTGGACGTTGCCAGTGTTGGGGCCACAGTACCTGTAAATGATATGGGTGTGTCATCAAGACTATAAAAAGAAATGTCAAGGCATAGCTTAAACAATAATCAGAAGAAGGCATCTAAAAGTCTCTAAAGAACAAAGAGAGAACCCACAAATCAGAGCACAAATGCAGAGACCTCACAGAACCTTTTCTGCGGTGCATTGTTTATGTGTGACTGATCTGTGTGGGGGCTGACACTTACTTACCCCTCTTTGTGTTTAAAGTGCTTGAATGCCAAGTTTAGAACTTCATGTACTAAAACATCTGGCACTGGATGAAGAGGAATCTGTGACGTAAACACAGGATCATTAGTCTTATTCCAAACATTGATAGTCCTCATTCTTTCACCGCACCAACATTCATTATCCTCCCTAAAGGAGCAAAGCCAAGGACAGCTCAGCTCCGGTCTCCAGGGACTGGCTTTTACCACAGAACGCTGCTTGGATTTCAACAATTTACTTTGGAAACACATTCAGCTGGGAGCTGGTGGGTTGCCAGTGCACTTATTTACCCCGTTTCCCTGCAGAAGAAGTCTTTCTGTAAAGGCTGCAGTCAATGTTTGTGCTACTAAAAAAAAAACTGCTAAAATAAATTATGTGCTCCTCGTTCTGAGTAAGCTCAGCAAAAACATGGAGTAAAACAGCTTTGTGATCTGTGACAAAGACTGCACAAGTAAACTATGTGACAGGCTGAAGGAGCAAACAGCTTCCCAGTGGACAACCTAAGCTATACCCCCCAGCCCACACACACACACACACATAGCTAATGCCGTTTAACAAGAGCTCATCAAACAACATTCACAATTTATCTCATCCAAGGACTAAAATCCTACACAACATTTAAAAAAATCAAAGCTACAACAGGAACATGAGCAAAAATGCAGTTCTGTTTTAAAATTAAACAAATTAACAGACACTTGAAACACTAAACATAAATAAATGCAAAGAATTACATTTTATTTAAACCTTTTTGGTTTAAAAAACAGTCAAGACATTCAAAATGGTTTCAAATGCAGTTCTATGTGTTAGATTTATTTCTAGTTTTTACAATGTATTTTGATACCTTTTACACATTTTTTGTATTCCTACATTTACTGTTTTTCCCATTTCTGCATCGATTGATACAGATTTGCTTCTTCACCTAGGGCCTGACAACAACCTGGCCCCTCCCACACACTGAAGCTGTCAGAAAGCAAGACAGGGGTACTGCTGCAGCTGCTCAGTTCAGATCATTTTATTTAATTCTTTGGAAAATTAGCACTGTTATGATTTAAATGTTAAAATAATTATCTTTTAAACTAAAAAATGTCACAATATTAGCTTTATGATGCTTGTGGTCTGTGTTATAAGCAGATATGCTAACAAATCACTTTTTGTAAGATTTAGAGTTCAACACAGTTTGCAAGTCCCAAATTTCAAGTCTCAAGTTCCTGCGTGTGGGTCAATGTGGGACACAACTCCAGGGCTGTGTCCAATCCCTCACTATGCCCTAACCCCTAAACGGCTATATATAGTTTCTGACTAGTGCTCTGGATTTTTATGTAATTCTGACATGTTCCTTTTTTTTTTTTTTTTTTTTAAACAGCGAATATGATGTCATCTATTTCTCCAAGTAGTAGCATAATAAATATCAACATTTTACTTAGACTATTTATGAATCCACTGTGTTATGATGATGAAAATTTGTATGCTTTTCAAAAAGCAAAATTCCAATACATTTTTAAAAGACGAATTGTTCAAACACAGTGCATTGTGGTATATATTCACTAATATGGTAAGAAACATTGCACACATCGTTTCTTCTTCTGAGAAATTTCCAAGACACCCGATTATGGAATTATAGATTTGGACACCCCGAAATAATAGCAAAAACCTTATATAGAGCACTAAGTAGTGAAGGAATTCTGACACAACCCAAGTTTCTGGTTTTAAAGGGCCTGTACCAAGAACTAAGTCACGCCATAGGCTGTGATGTGTTCGGTGGGAGCAACTTTACATTCTATCAGTCACAAATGCGCTAACCACAACATCCTGCCCCTCAGGTTTTTTATTTTATGTATTGTTATTCACATTTCACCTATTCCCTCTGGGGCCACCACAAAGCTGATTCACACATTTAGGTTTTGACACATATTTTTACTCCAGGTGCACTTCCTGATACAACCATGCATTTTATCCAGGCTGGGGGCCGGCATAAGGGGACCCAGACTCGGACCCCCTTGTGGCTAAATATTTTCTTATGTATTAAAGCATGTTTTTATGTTTGCAATGTTATTTCTAGTCCTCCATAGATACGTCCAGGTCAAACAGATGTTCTCAATTTAGAAAACTATTTTCACATAAAAAGACCAAGCAGGAAGAACATTTTACTGTCATTCTGCGTGATTAAAAAAAGACACTCACCTGTTTAAGAACTTCCACTGAAACTAAACAAAAAATGAAATCTATGGCTAAATCTCGTCGTTCAAGGAGGTAATCTTTATCCCGGTGCTGTTCATCTCTACAAAACAACAAAAAACAAGCATAAAACAGATTTCAAACAAAAAACCAACTTTAATTGTACAATACCTCCACACAAATGTTTGGGTTTTTATAAAAGAAAGAGAAATTATTAGGACCAGCTCACCCTTTAGACTTTGTACTTGAGCGAGGCCTGTATTCATAGGACTCGTCTTCGGTGCCGCTCTGCCTTCGGTACCAGTCGAACAGCGTGCGGAGTAGGGAGGGTAAACAGTGTTCTGCTACTGAGCTCATTGAGCTTATTAACTGAGAACAACAGCAAGCAAACATGTCAGTATACCAAGGATGCCACAGTTTTCCATTTAAAACCAAACCATATGTTACAGCATTGAAAAAAAAAGTGAACTGTTACATTCGTGCTGCATACCATCAGGTGTTAAACTTTAGAAGAATTTATCATTTACTGTCTTATTACATGACACCAGGGTTAGTATAAGCCATGGCATAGGGTTTTCTTCATTGGTATTTGCTTATCAACACAGTTTAAAAAAGTAGGGGTGTAATAATGGATTTATCAATTTATCCAACCAGAACCACCTGTCTGAGGCAAGTTGTTAATCAAATCCAACTATGCCATTAAAAAAACATTTCAAAATGACATGAACTGATCTATACTCGATCTAGAAAAATACCATTTGGGTTGAGACATATCAGATTTATGTTGTTATAACGTGAAAAACACCTAAGTGTCACCCAGCAGACAATACGTGTGTTGCAGCAAAAAATTATCATCAATGATCATCGTTATTCCAGTCCAATGTGTGGAAACACGTTGAATTTTGCAAAGATGTGAGGATTTTTCTGAATTTTAGGGGTTTATTTGTTGTTGTTGGTTTTTTTTCTTTGTTGTATCATTTAATCAATTTTTTGAACCGAAACGAAATAAAAACTGAGGTTTGAACAGAATGAAGAAAATGTATTGCTGCATCCCTACAGTCTAGACTAGGTGTGCCAAACTCATTTTGGTTCAGGGGCCACATTGAACCCGTCTGATCTCAAGTGGGCCCGGCCAGTAACATAATACCCTGTGGCCAACTTGTTATCTGTAGCTTTGTTTTTTCTCAGTTGGGAAAAATGCTTTCAAAATCCTGGGGGGTTTTGAGTTATTATTACACATTTATTCACAGAGGCCAATGGATTAATGATAAAATACATTTTACCAAAAAAAATGTTTCTTTCAATTTTATACAGACTGAATATTTTACATCTGACATTGAAACAATCCTGATAGTAAACTCAAGAGGAGGCTGGAGAAAAAAAATTAAACACCCTGCCTAAAATTTATATGTGCAAATCAATGAAAAATTTAACTAAATTAAACTTGAAAACATTTGGGAACATAAGAATTTGGAGTTAACCTCCCTTTTTCTCCCCCTTTTGCTCCTGAAACTCGACATCGTTTGGCCTTCACCAGACCATTAATGACAGGGTTCAAATCCTGTGTAGCAACGTATTTCATGTCCTTCGAATGTGCAAAATACAATAAAATGTCCAAAAATATTTCCCTGTGTTGGCTGCCTGAATTTTGTGGCAACATCTGCCTTCTTCCTGAGGATTGACAAGGCGTCATGAGTGGCTGGACTGACATCGTGTAACCAGTTCACTCCACATTGTCAAGCGCAGTAAAGAGAGCGCTGATATCAGCTGTTGTTGTGTCCATCACACGAACCAACCTCATTTAAACTCTGCTGTGATGGTCTCATCAACACTTAATAAACATGCACAGTTGTGTAATATCTGTGATGTTGGTGCTTTCATCAATAAATGTCTGGGTTCTGTTCTTCATTTGGCTGCCCAAGTCTCCTGAGAGATGTTTCTGTAATTGTAATCCTTGACAGACTTATGTTGGCAAAGGTTGACTGCTTTTTGGGGCACACGACTTCTGCAGCCTTCAGCATGAATTTTTTCACAAGTTCACCATCTGAAAAGGGTTTGTATGTTTGCACCAACTTGTTTGCAATAAGGTAGCCGTCTTTCACTGCTCCGTCACTGACGTCACAGCTGCAGTAAATGGTTTTCAAGTCCAGCTTATAGTTGGCTAATCTTCTCTTTTCTTAACTGCCCCTATAAATAGTGAAACTTTTCTTTATAGTGAATCTCATGGTGGTGCTAAATGGGATATTCTTTGAGCACTGCAACCTGTTGGTTACATACCAAGCACATGGGGTTTGCATTGAGAACAAATAAAACTGTCAATTTTTCCTGGAAAGCTCAGCAGTCCACATCATCCTTTCTTCTTTTTGACAACGCCATTTTGGTAATTGTGGTGTCACACCTCATCATTTTTTTAGCAACTTAACAGCAGTGAGGCTCGAGGAACCAAACTGCATCTTACCCAGACGTGAGATGCACTTGCAAAGATATGTTTATTTCTGGATCTCTTGTCATGACAGTCTTGCCCTTTATTGCTTCCCCTAGCAGTTGGAATTGCACGTTTTGGTCATTTCTTTAAAGAACCATAACTCGCCACAGGAGTTTCTCTGTTTCCCCAAGAAACAGAGAAAACAAACTGGTGTGGAGTCAGAAGCAGAAACATCAAAGAGCTGGTGGTCAACTGAGAGACTATGTGCCCACCTGTATGATCTGATCACACACTGAATGCTATACTTTAAATATTTCAAAAAATCCACTGATGAAACAGATTTTTATGACACACTTTTAAATCAAATGTCTTATATTAAAATAGACATTTGCAGTTTGTGATAGATGATGGTCCATATGCACAGATCGTTTAAGTGGGCCTCAGTGTGTTAAGGACCAGCACAGTATGACGAGGGGGGAGGATGATAGATGATAGGCAGAAGAGTTATGTGATTTTTCTCCCTGCCCTTATGCCATGAGGCTGATACACTCCATTGCCTGATTTTGATTTAGTGCTGAGGATGACACAGCGATTCCATGCACTCACTTTTGCACTCTATACCCATTTTCTCCACCTCACTCACAATGGGGACAGCTGGATCTATACCAGCATATCCTCACTGGCTTTGTGTTCTGCTGAATAAGGCATTCTGCAGCAAGCAGGCCCATTGTACAGACATCTGCAGCATCTACAGATGACGAGTAAGGACTTAACTGTTTTTAGACCCCCCGCACAGGTGTTTATGCAAAAAAATTCCTAAACACATTAAACACTGCTGCTGCTCCTTTTCTGACTAGCACGAAATCAGCACATACACGAAGAATTCTGCTGAATTCATGTACTTGTGTATGTGTGTGGTGTGGAGGAAGAGAGAGGGAGCCACAACTTTGGACCACTGATTGTAGTGCAAGTTATTCAAGTTATCAACCACATGCCGTAATAAAAGTAGGTGGTGCCCGCTGGCCCCTACGTCCAACATTCAAAACGTTTGACAGATTCTCTTGAGCCTGCTTTCAAGTGGTAGGGGTGTGAGTTTACAATAAACTCACCTCTAGATGGCGAGAGTGGTTGCCATACAAACAATGACTCAGGCCATTTTGGACCAATCACTGCTGGCAGTGTCTGCATTGCAAAAAATTGCGACTGAATTGACTAAATTTGAATGATGCTGGATGTAAACCATTTTTTATGGGGAAATATGGCAAAATTTCAACAAGCAACATTCTGAGTGAAAAAACTAGCTCCTTAAGGACGTGTCACACTGCCACTATGTACCATTTGTGTATTGTCCACATATTTAATTTCGGTCTTTCATGACACATCCGTGATATACGATATTCAGAAGTGTCTCTTGCACTCGTTGATTTCCATCTAGGGTTTCGGCTGACAGTTCTTTTTGTGAATTTGGATTTGAGCTGTTTAAAATTTTTGGTTGGTTCAGAATTATGCAGTTTATTTGTATTTTATGTAATTTATATGGAATTTTTACATAAATCTTACACAATTGTGCGTGATTTTTGGAAGATGTATTCGTACATTTTTGGCTTTCCACCACCGTTCCACGTATGCCCACATATGTTTAATGGACTTTTCATGCATGTACCACTGATCTATAACTTTTATATCATATATACAGTGCACATATCAGGTTAAAATTACGTAATTGACCCACAACTCACTAATGAAATAGACAGCGCAATAACGCACTGTTTATTGTGTGAAGGGTGTATAATCGACTGATCTTTCAACCCTCCAGCAGTCTAGACGGAGTAGTCTCACGAGCAAGGGCCCCGAGCAAGGGCCCAGTAAAGCCCCCCAAGCTGCTCCCCCGTCCCCCTGCCCAGACACGCCAGATGGGTCTCTCGCAAGTCGGTGACCAGTGCCACACGGAGGGTGGGTCGCGGGAGGAGGGGAGGGAGCAGTGTACTGAGGGCTAGAATTCGACTCTTTGTGCGAGCCGGGCCTTTCTCGTGGATCCACCCCCCCAGTGTGCTCCCTCGGATGGTGCCTAGCAGCTGACTTGGAACTGGTACTAGTCAGTGGCATTCTACTGTTTAATTAAAACAACACAAGGCTCAGCGGTGGGTGCTGATGCGATGTGCAATGAAGCGCGGGTTTACATGTTCCTTGCGTGGTTTACTCGTACTTCTTCTGTTCATTTCTGATACATCTGTGAAAACTTCACGTAAAGGACCACAACTTTTTCACGTACGTAGATGTATGACCAATTTTCCTCCTAGCAATATGCGCAAGATGTACCATGGGGCAGGGTGGCATTGCCTTTTATATGAACTGCAGCTTATGCTGGGACTGACCTGGTCAAATTGTGCATCTTCACCTCTCTGAAGGGATCGGGACAAGGGTTTTTCCTGCGGGGAGGGAGAAAAGTAGATAGTCAATTAGTATGTTAGCCACATTTTTACCAAAATGACAAATTAACTAAAAATGAGTTTCAACCTTATTTTGATGCATTTACTAAAAGAAAGACTTGCATGAAGACATTTACTAATAAAAGGAAGGTGTGCAACCTGCAACACTGAAAGAAATGTTGTAGTGCCCAATTCTCTCGCATGCCAGCACAGAGGCGCAACTATATACTTTTATTTTAGTAAAATTTAATTGTAATGTAATGCCCTACTTTTTGATTTTCTGAAAAGAGCATATCAAACTTTCAACTACTGCAGAATTTAGCTGCATGCGTGCTGACGAGGACCAGGGGGCGGGAACACCCGTTTTAAAATCACTGCTTTGGCTTTCTGTGCAATTTAGGATTTATTTTAAAGTGCTTTAATTTGGTTATAAATGTTATTATGGTCTTGGCCCATCATATCTATCTGATGTGATTTCACAATATGAACCCAGAGTGACTTAGATGCCCTCTAGTACAGGCCTTTTAGCTATTCCAAAAGTTAAGACTAAAACTTAATTTAGTCTATGAACCTCGCCTATAGAACAGCCTCCCACAGGATCTCGGGGCCACAGAGACTGTTCATTGTTTTAAAGGAAGGCTCAGGAGCAAAATATTCTTGTTCTGGCTTTTGGGCTGAAATTTAGGAATATATTCATTTGATGTTTAAATAATTCATATGTCTAACCTTTAAAAAAAAAATAATTGTGTTATTAAAGTTAAATTTTTTTTTTTTACTATCTAGGTCTACTTTAATTTTTACCTGTCCATTAAGGACCATTAAGGACTTTATTTATTTGTTTATTCATTTCTGCTTTACATTTTATGTATTTTACTCTTTTTAGGTTTTATCACCAGTGTTTTCCTCAGGAGGATCCTCCACACAGTGACCAACCCTTCTCATGGAATGGGTTCTTTGCAGTGGGACCTCCCAGGTCTGGGTACTTGCTTTGTTCAAAGGGTATCCTATGATGACATCCTCTGTGATCATGACTGAATCGGTGGCAGGGGTGCACAGTTCCACAAAAAATGTCAGTATCAGGCCAAGTTCCCGCCTCGGTTTCAAATTTTATTTATTCTTCGAATTATATTCATATGCCATTTTATGTTTCATTGTGTTGGGTGTATGGAGGTTTAGGTGGGTCAAAATTAAATAAATATAAAAGCAAAGTGTCATTAATTATTTAAAATTGGCATTAAATATTTAAAATTGTAAATCAATAGATAAATATTAAAATATATGTGACATTAAAATATTAAATTTGCTATTAAAAAGCATAGTTAAACATTTAATGACATTTATTTATTTCATTGTCCAATGTGGGCTGAAAGAGAAATTGAAATAAATATTTTCATAATGAAATAAATAAATAAAAGTGTCGTTAATTTTAAATAATTAATGACACTTATTTTTTTCATTTCATTTTAAAAATATTTATTTCAATTAACTTCAACACACTGAACTAATCAAAGCTTTATTTATAAAAAAAATTAAATCAAAAACAGACAACAACATACGAGAAAATACTAGAGAGCATCGCAGCAAAAAACACTGAGCAAGCCGGCAAGTCCCGTTACAAAAGATCCCCATGCCGAAACATAACTTGCGAAGGCAAAAACATGTCTAAAAAAACAGCCATGCAGTCATAACTGGCAACAGCTTGCAGATTTATTTCACGCTTTTCCCACTGACGCAGGCACTCACGTTCATTCCACAGACACAAGCTGATATCATACCACCCATCATCTCACCAACAACAGTTTCAAAACACATGGGAATAATAACGTTTCAATTGCACTGCAACAAACTTTGTTTTTGCTTTGTTTTTTTCCTAATAAACTGTTTTGCATTAAATTGCCTGTTCATGAAACCTGATGTGGAAATGTACGTTGTGTGAAACAATACCATTTTTTTGAGAAAAAAAAAGTGGTACTGTTTAGATAGGTGAGCGGGATCGCAGTGGACCCTTTCCTTATGACGCCACAGGGGAACAAAGATCATTGTGAGAAGATATTGTCACTCTTTTTAAATCCGAAAGATACGAACAGACAACAGATTAAGTGCTTATTGTAGTCACACTACAGCGTGCCACTGTATATCCCTCCGCGTGCCAACTGTGGCACGCGTGCCCTAGGTTGCAGACCCCTGCTTTATATTATATGCATATATGGAACTGTTCTGCAAGACTACAAGACATATCTGTAGTGTGCCACATCATAGAAGGTTGGAAGGCTCTCAGACACGTTAGCTTACCAGCGGTTCAGCCATAACCATCTCGATCTTCTTCTCAGCCAGTACAGCAAACTCAGCAAACAGACTCTTGATGACAAACTCCCCGGGCTTGAGCTCGGGGTCGATTGTGATGTTTGACATGGTGGCAGCGTGGTGTTTCTCCCAGGAAAGGGGAGCCACGGATGAGGAGGCACGGCGTCTAATCACACTGCTGCTGCTGACTGCTGTAGGAGCTGCAAAGATGCCAGAGGTCAGAGATTAGGAAACGTATTTTACAGAACCAGGTTTAGACAATAATCTAGAAGACACAAGCAAGTAGTTCAAGCAGATTCTTTTAAACACATGCAATATATATATCCAGAGGAGGCAAAGTAACACTTCCCATTTAATGACTATTATTAGCCTCCCACTAAATGACTATTTAATGCAGAGGCACAAAATGTTACTACGCACGAAGGGAAGGCTTACTGGGTTGCAGTGTTAACACCTGAGCCCTGTTGTTGCAACATTTAGCACTTTCAAGTCCTTTTGGCAACTTTTCAGAAAACCCCTTAGCAAAAAATGTTGCAACCTTGCACAACCTGCCAAAGCGTTCAAAGAGAAGCAAAAGCTTTTGCTGATGAATTATAGTGGTAATGAGAGTATGGCCATCCCATAAACAGACTTTTCTTTACTAAACAAAAAAAACAAGACAGTAAAGTCAATGATAGAAAAAAGTTACCTTCTTATTCAAAAGTACAATAAAACCGTCAACAATAACAGTATAAAAATAGCAAACTCATTTTCAAATTTTTGATGAAGTTTTTTTCTCATTTCCCCAACTAAAAGTAAAGATTAGGAAGGTTTTCTTTTTTTTAAAGGAAAATATACAACCAAAAGTTTAAAGTATAAAATGCATACTGTTATTGGACTTGTCTTTTTTATGGATGACAATTAAACAAACCTGACTTTTTACATAGACTTCAATGAAAATCATGTTTTTGGCGTTTTTAACATGTTCTTCAAGTATTTTTCCCATGGAGGACATGCATAAAGTTATTTAAGATTAAAACTGCATATTTGAGTTTGTCTTTTTCTTTATTTCTTCTTTATTATTATATGGAGCAGATGAAAACCCGCTGTTTTAAAAAAAAGACTGGGTTTGTGACACAGTAACTGCCTTGAGCATGCTGAAGTTTCTCTTCTCCACTATGATGCTATGTCAAATCAAATTTTCTTTATAAAAAGCGCCTCTCACACTTTGCACATCTCGAAGCGCATTACATAAAAAAAAAAAAAAAAAACACCAACAAAAACACAATAAAAACCCATTCCACCTTTGACCCTCCCCCCTTCCAACCATTTACACATACAACCCATGACCCCAAACACGATTACCGTATATCTTCCAATAATGGCCGGTCTCTAAATTTAAATGACTCTTCTTCAGAAGGGGTCTCACCACTGCTGTTTTGCAGAGGGGAAGACACCCGTCTGAAGAGAGCAGTTGACCATATTTAAAAGCTCTGACTCAAAGAATCCATAAAATCTTTTAAAAAGTGGAGTGGGAATGGGATCTAAAAGGCAGGTTGTGGTGTTTATTTGGGATCAAACTTGACCAAGCATCTCCGCATCAACCACGACAAAACTCTCCATTGTTTTTCAGGGAAAAAACAATGCTGGTGATCTGTTAAAACTAGTGTACTGTACAGATAAAAGACTAGATCTTATTGCATTGATTTTACCCATGAAGTGGTCTGCACAGTCCTCACATGCAGCATTAGATGATGGCATGGAGGACTTGTTGAAATCTCTGCTTATTAAAATATGAATGGTTTTAAAAAGAAATTGTGGATCGTTTCTATTTTCTGAAATGATGTTTGAAAAGTAAAGAGTTCTGGCCTTTTTAACTTGGTTATTGTAAATTTTGAGTTGTTCTTTCAAAAGTTCTTTTTGAAATATTGATTTAGTCTTCCTATACGTTCTCTCTGCTCATCTGCAAATCTGTTTCAGACATTTAGTGTCATCAGTATTCCATGGTGTTTTAGATGGTTTGGTTTTGATTGGAGCCACTGCATCTATGGAAGACTGAAGTCTGTGATAAAATCATCAACAGTATTATCGCAAGATACAGGTAAAATCTGAGCAGGAGTCCCACACTTGTAGGCATATAGATCCATTAACGTCTTCCATTAATCGTCTGAGCTACCAACTAGCTCAAAACTCTACAGCTGGGTTGCTCAGATGTGCTCACTGTTTTTCTTTATTGCTACATTAATGTTAGCTTGAGCTTGTGAGATGCTGTAAGCTAGCAGGAGAGAGTGTAAACAAGGATTCTCAAAGCAACCTTAACTTTGTCTTTCTGCTGCACCTCTGAAGGGTCATAACCTGCGAATTTGCATTTATTTGCATTTATTCACCTTATTCAAATAACATAAGCAAAACTTGAGCACTTTGGCTTGATTTGCCAGAGAGACGCGACTGAGAAACTAGAACCTAGATGGACCTTTCACGCAGTTAACGCCACATTTGAATATTAAACAAAAGAAGTACTTAACCCTTTTAGACTTGAAATGCCTTTGTAATTGTATACTAGGTGCAAATGGGGTAAATAAATGAACATGTTTAACTCTCATAAGGCTATTGCCTTATGAGAGTTAAACATGCGGATGACAATAACAAACACATTTTTTTTGTCTGATATTTTTGCCCAGATTAACGTGATTGTTTCCCACTGGTTCGTGTCATCCTAAAAGGGTTCAAAACAGTTCAAATGTTTATTATATTTTCTTTAATTGTTTATTTTGCTGAAGTAGGGCTTGGTTTTAACATTCTTCCACTATCAGTGTATTTATGTGTGTGTGCATGAGTGAACAGCATTATGACTGTAAAGCACTCTAGGCCTTAATGAAAAACAGTGGGCGGAACTTTATCAAGCTAAACTGTGAATGGATTTGACATTTATTCTTGCTTACTTGTTTGTTTGTACAAATATTTAATTTACACTTGATTTTCTTAGAAGAAATACAAGGAATCTGCAAAAATGTCAAAAATTCTGTGGGTTTTTGTCAATATGGAGTTTTGTGTGTACATTAATGAGGGAAAAAATGAACTTAAATGATTTTAGCAAATGGCAGCAACATAACAAAGAGTGAAAAATTGAATGGGGTCTGAATACTTTCCGTACCCACTTTATTCATCTCTGAGTCACACTGGTTAAAGTTTTGGACAAAAATGTCCTGGATCCATTTTAGATCAGTGAATTGGATCCAATCACATCGTTCAAAATGAACCAATAGGTACTATGAATCGGATCAGCAACCACAAAAATATAATACGAATGGAATGGTTATTAAAATAGAAATCGTTACACCCCTAAAAATAACACACACTCTTTGACATTTTGTAACACTTCGACTTTTGGCACAATCACTAATAAGTGATTGGAGCTAAAGCTAAAGGTTTAAACGGTCAACGGCCCGGTTGCCATAGAAATACCAAAATTAAGTTTGCACTTCACATAAAAATTTTACATGTGTATCAGTTTAGAAAAACCCCAAATAATTCATGTTGCTATGGGCTATCTCTTTCACTGTGGCAGCCTTGTTGACTCAAAGAGTCACTCAAAGGTAATTTTCTATCACTTGAAGGCAACATACAGATCAAGGGTTACTGCAACACAGGGAACTCGATTGGCCATTTCCTACCTAGACTTACTAGAATGTGGATGACAGAAGAGCGGCTGAGGACAGGAGGAGGATGCAGTGCTAACATTTGCTGAGGACATTTGTTTACCAATTTGCTGTCCTGGGCTGCTCTTGAGCATCATGCAGAGGGTAGTAAAAGGGTTATTGTGAAAGCAGAACAGAGGGGGTGAAATCACAGGAAGCAAACACCCCACAGGAGTGCCACAGCACGACTGGGGAGGGGAACGGCCATTCCACGTTCAGGTTCTTATTAATTTCTTCTTTTTAATGCCCATAGCATTGTTATGTGCTAATGTGTTATTGTGAGCAATAACATGAACACTACAGAGGCTGTTTACCTAACTAAAGAGCCTTGAATCAATCAAAAGAGCAATCAATTGTGAGAATTACCACCTAGATTTATGAGCTCCTCTTGAGATGCACTGTTCCAATAATTTATCAGAAAAGGAAGGAAGAGTAAAAAGCACACAGAGGAAGAAAAAAATTAACTTTAGCTCCACCACAGTCTTTTATTGGTCCTTTATAGTTTGGACAAAGTTTACATGACAGGCTTGTATAATATGAAAAAATTATAGTTGATTTGATTGTTGACCATTTATTCTAAACATTATTTACATGAATGTTTGCAGCCCAACAATCAAAATATCACAAAAGGGACACTACAGTAATATTTAGTCCATGCTGATAAAGCAAGACTATCTTCTGTGAATAGTTTATACTAACATATAAGAGACAAAGAGTATTATTGTAAGCCCAACAAGTTGACTTCAAAAAATGTTTTTGAAACAACTGCTGCATTACATATACATACTCTGTACCATCTACGGACAACTGACAACCTGACCAAAAAAAATGATTCATATAATGAAGGGTTTTTTTTCCCCTAAGTTACAATTTATGGCATATCCCTAAACCTCCATAAATGATTAGGTGTCTTTTTTGTACCCTAAAGCAAATCTCCAGAGGAAGAGGCAGCATTAGGGAAGCAGTAGGTGCTGGTTGAATTTCGATCATGTTGTCAGGCAGCACAGAGAGTCTTTCAAGCCATTCCCTCTTTGTTTACTGTGTTTCACCAACAGCCCCATGATGTCATATAGCCAGCTCCTAATATCCTTTCACTGTAGTGTCCTTTACCCCCTTTTCACTCCTAGCAATGATAAATTAAACTGTTGACTAATTTACTTTACTATGTAACTCAAAAATGTACAATGTAATGTACAATAGGGGGTTATAAATCTTCTGACACACAAGGTGTATATTTGTATAAACCCCTTTTGTAATCAAAGCTAAACTTTATTTGTACCGATTATGTTTGTATCATTTTTTGTTGGACCGGGCGGAAAAAAAGACGGGGAAAGAAAAGAGAGCGATGTTAGAGAGAGGGGGGGTAATGGCACAAAAGACAGGGGGAAAAGGGTTGGTTAAAGAAATTGGAGGATGATTGTTTGGAGGATGATTGGCCGCAGAATATTTAAAAATCAGGCAACAAGATGCTGGAAGTTTTTAATCATTACAGTCAGGTGTGAATGTTTGTCTTAAATGGGCGGGGCCTGTCCACACTCAAGATGTTACAAACATACCTGTTGGCTCAAAGAGACTTTACATACAAACTTGTCAACATGTGTACAACACAACTACAGTTCACACACACACTTATGCATACAAACCAGCACAAGTAAAGTTTTTCATTCTGTCACGTAAACTAATTGTGCAAAGGTGAGCTAAAACCTGTCCTCAGGTTAGTGACAGAGGAGATCCGCCCGCCGAGCAGTGCGGCCAATAACCCATACCATGCGGCAGGCATGCAGGCAAATTTTCGCTCAAAGGCGCAGAAATCTTTTTGTAAGCGAAAACAATACAGTCCTTGCAGTCAGTGACTGCTGCGGGCTATAATTAGAACTATTGGGGCTCACTGTTCACTGATCACTTTCAGTTAGCAATCTTTGGGTTTTAAAAAAAAGTTTATTATTCAAATAGATCTTAATGTAGTACTGAATAAGTAAAATTATGAATATTTTTTTTACTTAAATGCTATTTCTTAAACCAGGGAACTACTTTTTAGTGAGTTATAGTTGTAGTATAAGTGTGAAAATTTTTTTATGTTTTTTTTCTTGTCTGAAATGAAACTCCCAGTTATGCAAAAACGCTTTTTACGAATTCAAATTACTATATTTTCAATAGAAATTTGAAAAAAAATAAACTGATTACATAAACTTCTAAATCCAATTCTAATCTTGCTAATCAATTCAGAAATCTAACCTTAAACAACAAATTAGAAAAACATGATATGCCTTTATTGTTCATTTAGTTTATAACAGGACAATTCACAATAAACAACATATTAACAAATGTAATTACTCCTTAAGTATTTGGATAGTCCAATATTTATTCACACTTCGCTCTGATCCCCCAGATCTCATAAAGAAAAAAACCTTTTGTACTGTAGTAATGGATCTTTTGTGAGATCATAACAGGGGTTTGTTGTTTTTGTTTATACAATATTCAAACTGAGAAAGCAAAACAGTTGCTGGTGGCTAAAGAATTCACTAAGAAGCACCAAACATGAAATGTGGGAATGGTATCTTCCACAAATATCCTCAGAAAATCTGCCAAATACAAAACCTCATAGAAACATCTAAAGTCAGAATTTTATGCCTAAAGAACATCTGAGATTACAGTTAACCTTGATGGAAAGTTCAGGAACAGCACTGATAGAAAGTTAAATGTAGAAAAAGGGCACAAAACAAAACAAAATATTATATTCAGATGTGCAAAAGCTATTGGTTACTTTTTGTCAGAGATGAAGGCTGTTCTACAGAAACAAAGTCCTCCCGTCTGTAAAATTACATAACTATTAAAGCACAGACTCCACCCCTACAAAGTTAAAACCCTCCTAAATGTGTGTGCAACTCCCCTGACAGAAACAACTGCCAAAACAAACACAAGCTGCTGGAATGCAGGGACTCAAGTAAATCCATTTTAAGAAACCCATTTATTACTGCTAGTTTTGTGAGGTATTGCAGGTCCAGTTTTGCAAATAAGTCTAAACATGTTTAATCTTCAGCAAATAAGTGGTGGTTCACTCATCACCTTAACTAAAGCTAAAGCAAAACACAACAAAAGAAATTGTGCGTTAGTAGAAAATTTAAGTTATAGTACAACATCACAAAAACCACACCAATATGACTCACCAATACTTAGAATAAAAAGTCAATCTGTTTTATTGTTTAGTAGACAGAAAAAGACCCTTTTTCAAATCTTCAGGTAAGTTTATCACCCATGTCCTTGTTAAAGAGAGACATCATTCACATGAAGATGTGATGAATGGAAGTGCCTTTCAGAAGTCAAAGATAACATCTATCCATCCATTTTCTGAATTCACAGAATCTCTTTTGGACCCTATCCCAACTACAATTAGGTGAAGGCGGGGTACACCCTGGACAGGTCGCCGGTTTGTCGCAAGGTCACATAATCACACACATTCACAGCTGGGAACAATTTAGATTCATGAATTAACATATGAAACATGGCCTGTGGGAGGAAACCAGAGTGCCAGGACAAAGTCCATATGAGACAGGGAGAACATGTAATGAATTTGAAATTCGTTCTTGTTTACTTGTTTGTTTGTACACATTTTTAATTTAAACTTGATTATCTTGAAAGAAATACCAGGAATCTGGAAAACTTCACCTGCACTGTTCAGTACCAGGTATTTGAGTCGTAATGGTTGAAGTTTTGAAGATGTCCCGGATTCACTGTAGGTCTGTGAATCAAATCAAATTGGATCTCTTAAAATGAACCAAAATCAACAATGAATAGGATCATTAACCAGCAATTATGATATGAATGAAATCATTGGGCGGTCGTGGTGCAGTGGAAAAGACGGTCGGCCTCTGATTGGAGGATTGCATGTTTGATTCCCACCTTGCCCGCCCATGTGTCGAAGTGTCCTTGAGCAAGACACTGAACCCCACGTTACCTCTGATGGAAGATCGTCACCAGTGTGTGAATGTGTGTGTAAATGGGTGAATGTAAAGCGCTTTGGGCCTTCAATGAAGGTAGAAAAGCGCTATACAAGTATACACCATACACCACATTCATTCATTCATTCATTTTCCAATCCGCTTTATCCCTTTCGGGGTCACGGGGTTGCCGGAGCCTAACCCGGCTACTCATGGGCGAAGGCAGGGTACACCCCTGGACTGGTTGCCAGTCTGTCGCAGGGGCATACACCACATATATTGTTAAAATGCATCATTACACTACAGCTAATTTCAAGTGAATTGGGACAAATGGGTTTAAGGTCTGCTTGGTCTAGTGCTCCTGAGCTGTCAGTTTGAAAACATATTCCTAAAATGGAATCAATCCATAGCAACACAAAATAATCTAACAACATGTAATAATGGAATATTAAAACAGAAGTAGAATCTGCGTAATACTCAAAGATCTGCTGTTTAACATCCAGCTCTAACCATGACTGTTTTCAAAGCTCCAGAGTCCATGCTTTTTGCTTCCTGATTTATTACAAGCTGCATGAAAGGCTAATAATAGGAGGAGGCCAAAACATAGATCAATAGTAGGGATACATTAGGTGTCCGAATAGGAAAAAATAGGAGGGTTATAAAAGTCAAGAAATATATAGTATTCCGAGTGCAACTAATGATGATCAACAAATGTTCTGGTCTTTCCATTGATCAAAACAGTAGAAAAGAAGTAGAAAAAGCTGAAACTTGAGTAGAATGAATATTATTTCTGGTCCAACTGTATTATCTATCAGTACATGCTCATCATTAGAAACATTATCTTCTGGACTATCTGGAGCCAGACAGAGGAGAAGGATGGGATTGAGGGCATTCTACTGAAAACACCATAGTTTTAAAGTAACCATGATTAAACATTATCGCTCATCTTAATGAGTCCATTAGTGGCTACTTCTGTGAGTCAGGAGCACACATGAATGGTCCAACCACTGACTTAATGTGGGCCAGTACAATCTTGCATCTGCAATCTGGCTGCATGTGGATAAGAAGTCAGTGTGGTATGTAAACATCTAAGTTAGTGGGATACTCACAGCTGCTGCTCCAAGACTTGATGAGAGATTTGATGCTGATCTCAAAGAAGACTGAATCTTGCAGGCTCAGCATGGTGGTTTCCAAACGTTGAAGCTCACAGTGTTTACAGGGTTCTTGTCATTTCCATTTGAAAACGAGCAGTTCACTTCTTTCAAAATAAGAACTTCCCATGCACCTTTCAAACAAATCTTTGAAGGTACTGTAGTCCTTCCCCCCTTCCAAAAAGAGCTGAATCCTGTCCTCCACAGGTGTTTGTAAAAGGCTGCATCATCAACAACAGCTGCAGAAGATGCTGAGAAATGCACAGCAAGTGCAGCTGGGTTTCAACAAACAGTATTATTGCACATTAAGATAAGGTGAGAGCATAGACAGAAAAGCATTTCACTCCAGCATCTGCTGTCCACTTGCCAGTCAGCAGAATTCTAAATTCCCAGGGGAGCACAGAAAAATCCACAAAGGAAGGCCAAAGAACAGAAATATAGTCAAACTTTTGGTCTTAATATGACACCAAAGAGCAGCAGAGCAGTGCAGAATCAAAAGTTGAGCAATATTCTTTCCCTTGTCTTCCTGTATGAGTGTGCCAGCTTTAGCAAGCTTGCACTGCCAGAAAGCCTCCTCCTACTTTCCCCAAAGATCTCTCCTTCTTGATTTGCTCAGGAGCAGCTCCTCCTCCTGCAAGCTAACTCTTGTTCTTTTACTGATGCCTGCTCTTTTCGCCAGGAGTGGGAGGGACTTGATTCAACAGCAAACACGGGAAGGCGGGAGTAGTGCATGAGGGTGAGTGATGTCATCAAAATGCTGCCAGTGTTCAGTTGATGTAGTTCAGCAATGCATATGATTGCTAGGGCTGCCTCCCTACTGCTTAAGACAACACTTCCTGAAAGCTCCATAAGAACACTGATGTGTCATCCCTCTCTGCAGTGGAAAGAAACCAACTGCACAATAAAACTCCATAGAAAAACAAATGAAAATGAAGTGTTCCAACACTGTCCCAAGAGTGATTTTGAGGATAAACTACTATCATAAAGATACATTATTTTATATTTTTTAAATGCAAAATATCACATCAAATTTGAAATGGGAAGAAAATCCTTCTACCAGGAGGAAAAACATTCAAGTGTATAACTTTTATGGACATAGACACATGCATCCATTATCCAATAAGAAATATTTTGGATGTTTCATAAGAAGACACTTTGTGACACGGACACACAAATGTCTTGATAGTATTATATTTTATTTATTCAGTTTTTCCCTATTTTGAATATAATATGTTGTTGCAGCTCCTCAAGTCTTGATATTCGGAGGAGAAATACAGAGTTAAGGTTATCATCAATCATTGCTACAAAACAAAGAAATACAGACTGATGAATAATTCTGGAGTTGTCAAGTCTGTGCCGTTAGTCCACATTACACACACTATAAAACTAACAAATGTCACCAAGTGATCTGCAATCAGAGCAAGATGAAACCAAATGTCCAAATGGAAAATAACGGGGAAAAGCTGAAAAGACACAAACGTTCTTTGTGTTTCTTCAGTTTTGTCACTTCTGTCTTGTCTCTCCCTCTGTCACATGTCCTCCTCTACACAACTTATGCAAAACAAGGCAGAGATCATTGCAAAAACAAACACATGCTTTGTCATGGTGCTAACCCGATGTGATCTTTCATAGGTCAACACTGCCATCTGACACATAAGCAGATCGTATGAAGAGACATTTGTTTATTTGTTTACTTGCTAGCTTGCAGCCCCTCACACCCCCAACCCAACATTACAGTTGCAACAAAAATAGCTAGCAACATTTTAGCTATCCAGGTGTACATGTTTGATCCAGATTCCAGCCCAGACGAGGAAAACAAAAACGTATGGATCTAGTTGTCTACGTAACACAAACTTTTTTCTAACAGAATTTTTTCATCTGCTCCTGATTTATAATGAATTGAATAAAGAAATACTCAGAAACTGCAATTTTGAGCTTAATGTTTTTACAGTATATATGGCCTCCATCATCAGAAAAACGTTACAAGATATTTTTAAAACACTCAAAATCCCAATTTTCATTAGAGTGGTTCTTTATGGACATGTTAATATTAGCAGACGGAAATAGGAAGTATTGAATGTAAAAAGTACTTTTCTTAAAGGACCAATTCAATGTTTTTCTTAAGCCTTTTACAGTACACAATATCAATTAATATATTAATATATATATATAATATTTTAAAATATTATCTTTGGCATACTAAAGAACAAATAATTTATGAAATAAGAGGTTTTTTTTGTTTTCTCTTTTCACAGTTGGAAGTACAACGACTCAATCTCTGAGGCACGGCCTTTCACTCCTAGTGGGTGACGCCCAAATCATTATGTCAACCTAGAGCAGGGGTCGGCAACCTAGGGCACGTGTGCCACAGTTAACACGCGGAGGGAAAAAGAGTGGCACACCGGGATGTGACAACACTAAGCACTTGATATGTTGTCTGTTTGTATTTTTCAGATTTGAAAAGATTGATAATCCTTTCTTTCAATGATCTTTTTTCACCCATGATAAGGAAAGGGTCCATTCACACAGCGCTGTCACTGTGACTCCGCCCACCCATTTAAACACTGCACCATTTTCTTTTTCAATAAAACTTTAAGCCTTCATAACAGGGCAATTTAAATTAATACGCACCATAGGATAAAATACTAAGTTTGTTTGGTGAAATTATATATATATGAAAAGTGCTTTTAAACAATAAAGATTGATTTATTGGTTGATTCAGTTTGTTTAATAATAATCAAACGAGTTCAGATTATGCTAATTATAGTTAGAGGTGGCTGGATAGCACAGTTGGCTAGGTATAAGATCTGGGTTCGGTTCGCAGGGCGTGCAATGAGCTAAAATCTAGTGAGGGTCCTTAGACAAGATCCTTCACGCTGCTGCCTAACTTCAGGTCTACCTGTGTATTAAATATACAGGGTTGTGTCAGTAAGGGCATCCAGCGGAAAACTCCCTGCCTAACCACCTGTGCGAATCAGTGAAAGTTGATTCCCTGTGGCGATCCCTGGTGGGACAGGCCGAAGGGTGAACGACAACAGAGTTTGCATTAAAGTCGGTTATGGCACAGCTGTTAAGGAGAAAATTTCGAATTGGCAACTCATGTCATACACATTGCTGACCCCTGACCTACATTTGCTTCAGCAGCGTGGTATGTGTGTCCGAACATGAAAACAAACAACACCAAACTTTTTAAAGATGGCTGTGCATGATGTGGAGCCCTACACTCTTGATCCATATTCAGATCCGGAATTTCTATATGCGAGGTGCAACGTGTGTTGAAATATGGCATTAGCTCGTGCATCATATGCTTGTACTGCGTCATTTCAGCTAGTTGTATGAATTACTAACAGGTCTGGCATCTTCATCAGGTTTGATTATAGGAATGGCGCCAGCTCTGAGGATCAGTCTCCCGGACAATCCACTTTGATACAGGCCAAAGTTAACAAAACAGTCATCTGTGAAGCGGTGGTCACAGACAAAAAGCTGCTGGCCGGTCTGTGGCGCACTCCCGAAGATAAACTCCAACCAATTCTGATGAGCAGGCTCTTCTTTGGGAAGGTTGAACAAACAGCTAAATGTTTCGCAGCCTAAAAACATTTTCTACACTTAAAAAACATTTAATTCCAAAAAAAAAACAAGCCGTAGTTTTCTCTGCCAATCAAGAGGAACCACTTCTTCTATGAGTCGCTGATCATCGCTAGCTCAGCGGGGAAAGTGAGTGTGTTTGTGTTAGCCTTGGGCCAGGGCAGACTCTCCCTTGTGGGGGCTGTTCTCATTGGTTCTCACTGGTCTGTGTCACACAGTGAGGACCCGCCCGTTTTCTTGGGCATGGCAGGGGCTGCAGGTAAGAGCTGTGGTTTTTGGAGGATTACTCAAAAATGCGTGAATGGATCAAAATACCGCTTTGGGGTTTTTTTATAGTGAGGAATGAACAGTATAATAGACTCAAAAGCTCAAAAAGTTGATTTTGTCACGGTATATAATGTAGATACATCTGACTGAATGACAGTATTGCAATTTAAAGCTGTTTTCAATTAATTTGTTATAATATTTATAAAGTGTGAATAGCAACAACAAAAGATGGAAAAGAAATGCTAGAGTAACACATTAGTAAGCTGACAATTTACACTCATCTGCATTTGGGGGCTAACTGAAAACATTACACACTAACTCATGCAGATTTGACAGCATTAAGGTGTTGTATTGGGGGGTTAAGGCACCTTCTGGTTCCTGAGTTCTGTTGTGTCTGAAGCTCACTGTTCCCCAGCGTATGGGTCAAATGCGCAAAACAAATTTCACACAACTATGTGTCAAATGATGTGACTTTAACTTCTTCATCCTATTGTCTGCATTTGGAGTAAAAACTCTCTTACACCGTATGTGCAAAAAGCTTATGAAGCCCTTCTTTCAGTGTCGGCACATAAAGTCAAACCAGCAGAAGATTACACCCAAAACAAACACTAGGAAACCAAACTACAGTGTTTGCTAAAAATATGTTTGAAAATCAAGACTAGAATGTGTGTTATGACTGTAAGCAAAACGGTCATAACACAATGCCTAAGACGGGTGCACATTGTTTTCTGTAAACCAGCTTTATTGTTTAAGGAATGCAGACCTGACATCACTTCCCTGGGAACATTAAAGCTAAGAGCTAGAACATTTGAGAACAAATATTACAGACCTAAGGCAACTGACGCAAACTAAAGACTTCAGATAAATATTATTTATGAATTCCAGGAAAGAAAGCCCGTTTAATCAAATGATCACAACTAAATGCTCAACCAAGGCACATTACAGTAGCTCCATTCACAAAGTAAAACCCGTTACTGACGGGCAGTCTTCCTGACTGCAGATAATACAGAGGAGCTCCTACTCCCAGGAGCCCACAGAGTGGAGGATGCATTTCCTGTCCTGGCCTTTCTGGAGGATGGTGGTGGAAGCAGTAATCGATAGAATCTGTAATTCCATTCCTGACCTCTTCAGTGATGCCTGGGTTTCAGAGGACGTACCGTTTAGAAGCATCACATCAGTGTGAACATGCAGCACTGCTCCACAACCTGCACAGATCATCCCGTCAGCATGCTCCCTTCACCTATTTGTTACTTATTTATGAATGCCTCATAATAACTCTGCACAAGGTTCAAATGACATGAAAAAATGAAAGGCTTAATTTACCTTAGCAAGCCTTCAAATGGAAAAGCTCTGAACAAAATTTTGATTCCACCACTTGCTTGATAAGAAAACATTTTCTTAAGTAGCAATGTTTAATTAGTTAAAACCTTAGTCACCGTTGGGGCTGAAGCACCAGGTCTCTATGGGGTGACAAAGCAGAATGACAGAAATTTGAATTGAATGCATACGACCACAGGAAGCAAAAGGGCAGCCCAAAGCAGCAGTTCTTTAAATGAGCTTTCTTTAAGTCATTTGCTATGGCTCAGCTGGCTGGAGGGAGTCCATATAATAATTTAATGCATTTGCTGTGACACCATATTTCCACTAAGTGCAGTCCACACTGGTTGCACCATTCTAAGATTTCCTCACTAGATTTAATGAAGGACTACTTAAGAAACTTGATTAGGTTTTGTAACATGTAGTTTCTTGAGCTAACTGCCAGGCTTGTCTAATTCTCACCAAATTTATATTTTTTAGTCAGGGACACCAAGACAAAAGAGAACATATGTTCCAAACATTTCCACAATTTATTCCACAATAAATTCCACAATCCTAACACTGTACCGTTAAAAACACACTAAATAAAATTTGTGTTTTTGGTGTTTTTAACATGTTCTTGTTGCATTTTATCATGAAAGATGACATGTATAAAGAAAATTAGACACAAAATTGCATTTCAAAGTATTTCTTAATTCAAGTTGTGGTAAATAAGGAGCAGACGTAAAAATACTGTGAAAAAGATTGTAGTTGTTGCACACAAACTACAATCGGTGGACCATAAGCTCCTTGCTCCACTTCATTCTGATACATCCACTTGCAGTCAAATAGATCCATGTACGTCTTTTTTTTTTTTTCCTCATCTGAGCTGGAATCTGGATCAAAACTGTACGTAAGGATAGATACAATATTCAACAACTCAAAGGTGAATTTCTAAGGAACTCCTGACACTCTGCAGAAACTATGACCTAGAAAACGAAAAAAATTTTAATTTAGGCTAAAAACAGTATAGTCATAATTAACAGACCTCTGGTAACAGTTTTACAATAGATCAAAAGAAGATTGGAGTGGGAATTCAAACATTTCACAAAGAGTCTGCTGTATTTAAAGTAAAGAAAGGCAATGTTGTTGGGACAATATAGATATGAGTGATTTATGGGATAAAAGTGTTGACTATCGGCAAGTCAAGCTTTGTCTAAAGGACCTCTATAGACGCTTACAATAAACATTTGCATTTTAGGAAAGTGGTGGTATTTTAAAATCTGAGAACCTTAAACTTGAAGTTTCTAATGCTAGTAAAACAACACCGATGTGTGTGTGTTTGGGAGAGGGGGTATGTGAATACTATCTATTTAACGCTAAAATGAATGTATCGTAAAGAAAAGACTCTTCAATAAAAGAGACTAAAGGTATAAGTATTGGATATTGATGGTTGATGTAGGATAACAAACCTTGAAAATTGAAGCAGAAGAATTCCTAATGACACTTTCCTAGCATATAGGCAAAGCAGGATTAAGATCCGTTCATTCCGTAATCTATCTTTTAAGGCACTAATTCCCAAGTACTGCAGCAATAAAACCACATTTCTCATTCTTCAACTCACCATTACAACCTTTGACATCATGAGCAGGATGTAAAAAGGAGATTTTCTGAATATGTTGACTGTTTCCTGGATAGAAAGAAAAAAAGGTTTGAAAATAATGTGCCCAGGAATGTTGTGATTAAAGCAGTCAGTGATTATGATGCCAACTGGTAGCTAGTGGTCAAGCACACATGCAGACAGTAAAACATGTCAAATAAAAACTTGAAAAATGGCCAGACAACTTGAAAATCCTTGCCTTGCAAAGTAACTGTCATTATAGATTAGTTTATTATGTTAACTATACAAAGTAACTGATACTAGATGTAAAGAGGTGAAGTACGTTTAGCAGCGATCCAGTTGAATCATGCTTTAACAATGAGCAAACAGGGAGGCCAACGTGCTCTGACAAGAAACACTGCAAAAAAAAAAAAAAGGCGTACGGATATACTAATGAAAAGTCATCAACCTCCCACTGGTGCAAACCGGCTGACCCTGACCTGTGCACACATTACTAAACGCTTAACCAGTGTTTCCAAGGAGACCAGGCAGTCTTTTGTTAACAGACAAATGCCATCAAGTTTCACAAGTAGCCTAACAACTTTAGTTTATGAAATGAGAGGTGTGTAAAGCAATGATCTTTTCATATTAATATGTGCTGATATAACTTGCATTTTAATTTGTGACATCTTACACATACATACTACCTGCCAAAAAAATTGTTATGGCTTTTCAATGTTTCCAAAATACATGCTTGAGATTGAAAGAAAGATTTAGAAGTAATAAGTCATCTCACACCAGGACCCTAAAAAGATAAGAAACCCTCTTAAATATGCTGAAATTAATCATTTTTACCACATTAAATGTGTGCTTTTAAATAAGCTTTCAAACAACAAAACTTGCAATTAGTAGTCTGGTGTTAAACTGACACCAACTTTGGCAGAAGTCAGAATACGCTATGACGTAATAAGCGTTTTACAGTACAGACAGAAATGTCAGCATTTATGATGGCTCCAAACAGAAAGCTGCTGCTGCTGGCAGCTACTCAAGACTTCAAAGTCACAAGTTAAGAGGAGGGGGCCAAACCCATTTCAGAAAACAAACATGACTTTTGTAAGTTTTAACCATTCAGTCTCCAGTTCCTGTCTGCCCTCAGATAAAAACAAGCTGCCTGTTCTTTGGATGTAACTAAATGTTCTTTCTTGTGGTTATAAAAACAAGTTGAGACAAACATTAACTCTAAACTTGTTGCACAAAAACAAAAGTTAACCAGCACCAAAAAAAACATGCACTGATTTGAAAAAAACGTTATATCTTTTACAAAAGTACAATATGCTGTCATGTGCACCGAGGTACCTCTGAAGCGCATTTGTTTACTGCGGGCAGATTTGGAGAAGCCCACTCCAGGATCTACTCTTATTACTGGATCTGCCACATCTTCTTCAATTGTGTGTCCCATAGCAAGCAGGCCCAGCCTTTTCATGCGTAGGAGCCGTGGACCTGGCTCTCTGGATGAGGTAGCTCTGTCTTCAGCTGATGCCTCCACAGAGATGATAGTTGGAACCAGGCTCTTCAAAAACTCCATGTTCATCAACACTTCTCAGATATTTCACTGCTGTAATAAGTCCATATGCTGCTGCCATGCCATTCTTCCAAATGGACCTTTCTGTCGGATCGGCTCCATTTACCACCGCTACCTACTTGCAGCGGTTTCACATTCACGCAATGTCAGGGCCTGTATAAAGCCTTGCAGACAAGAACAGACACCGCCTATCAGAGCTGTTCTGACAGGTGTAACTGTAGCAAGCTAGAATGGCAAAATGAGGCACTTCCTACGCTACAACATAACCTGTATGTTCTGTGTAAAGAGAAAGCAAACAGAAATGCATTGTGATGTAATGTTAAGAAGGCAGGGCTATGTCTGAGTGCCAGGCACTATCTGGGGTGGAACTAGACCATGTTCAAAAGGAGATAACTCAAAACGGGCCAACAGCCAATCATAGCAAAAACGACACCGGCCACGCCCTGCTAGCCTGAGAAGCTCCCCAGTCAGAGAGTAGAAATGGAAAAGGAAGATTGACAGGAAAGAGGAAAATGTTATGCAGCTGGCCTGCGGTTACTGGTAGCTCTTATCAAAGTCAAAGTGCTATGACTTAGCATTTAAAAATAAAGATAATTGTTTGTTTGTTTTTAACACTTTGTTCAAAAAGCTCCCACTTCTGCTTATGCTGAATTATAAAAAAAGCAATGGTGTCAGTGAAGGATAGTGATGGCTTGGCTGGACAGCCTGTACCTGCGGCAAGCCCTTCCAAAGTTCTGTCACTGCAGACTCAGTGAGAGGTGAGACAGTGCTGACTCTTCTTAAATGAAGGGGAGAGGAAAAAAAGTCCCACTGCCTGAAGAAATAAGGTATTTGCTCCTTTGTGATACTGACATCCAAGCCTTCAGCATTTTCTAAAACATCCAACAGTACTTCAGGCAATCTCAGAGGAGCCATAGGAGTGTGAGGAGAATTCCACATTAAACTTATTTTGCGTATGTTCTTATGAACTTTTTATATTAACAGTCCTGTAAAAATAAAAGTATGGCTTCTACTAAAACTAAAAGCATACTTATATATTATGATCATTACACTGTTTTAATATTGTGGTCCTAATTTTTAGGCTTGAGCGTGAGCAAAAAAAGCTGGATTGGGCAGAAATTAAAGTTACTTGGTTATCCTCACCGTACATTCACACTTTTGCTGCATCAGCAGTATTGCTTCCTATTGACTTTCAATGAGGTGATGTCAAGCATTTACTGTAATTAATTGTTTCTTTGCTGCATCACTTGGAGTGCAGTCTCTGGGCCAAAACACCAAGAAAAGTTTGATTTAACTTTTTTAACCTTTAGCCCATACATAGTGGCTCAGGTGGTTAAGCAAGTCGGTCAAAGATTAAAGGGACGGCGGTTTAAATCCCGCTCACCCCCAGTCAATTGTTGTTGTGTCCTTGGGCAAGACACTTCACTCTTCCTACCTACAATGTAGCTCCACTGGTGTGTGAATGTCTCAGTGATGGTCTGCAGGTGCATGCTGGCAGCCACGTCTCTGTCAGTCTGCCCCAGGCAGCTGTGGCTACATCAGCAGCTAACCATCGCCAAGTATGAATTGAGGATTAAATACACATTGTAAGCACTTTGAGCATCTGGAAAAGCGCAGAAAAATCCAATCTATTATTATTATATTTTTGTGACTGTCAAAAGGTGCAGAGGCAAATCATCCTTTATATTTGTAACAGAAAAAAATATATATTTTATGTTAGGGAAGAATTTTGAGACGGATCTCATTACCGCTTTTTGTCTTCTTATTTTCAACACACCAGAATCTTAAGCGCACTGATCAGTTTGCTGGTAAAATATTATGAATATTTGCCCTTGCTGGAGAGGTGGAACTATTGACTGAAAATAAGAACTGAACAAGTGACTCTTCTCCCCTGGCGTTCCAAACAGGAAGTACCTGCTGGCTCTAAGAGACTAAAATCCCATTGACTTCTATAGAAAATTGAACAGTTATTACTCAGTTATTCATTATCGGTGATGATGAGCATCCCTAGAAGTGAATGTTGTTATTGGTGCAGATTTCAATGAACATGTTGGTGAAGGAAACTGAAGTGATGAGGAGGTGATGGGCAGGTTTGGTAGTAGGAAAGGAACATAGAAGGACAGATGATGGTTGATATAGCAAAAAAGATGGAAATGGTTAGAGTGAATACATTCTTTAAGAAGAGGCAGGAACATAGGGTGACCTATAAGAGTGGAGGTAGAAGCACACAGATAGACCACATCTTGTGTAGACTGTGTAATCTGAAGGAGATCAGTAACTGCAAAGTAGTGGTTGGTGAGAGGGTTTCCAGACAGCATAGGATGGTGGTGTGTAGGATGACTCTGTTGATAAAAAAGATGAAGAAAGACAGGCCAAAGGTAGGGAAGAGGACAAACTGGTGGAAGATGAAAAAGGAAGAATGTTGTATGACTTTTAAGAAACAGTTGAAACAGGCACTGGGTGGTCAGGAGGGTCCTCCCAGATGATTGGATAACTACTGCTAATGTGATCAGTGAGACAGGTAGGAGTGTACTTGGTGCGTCATCAGGAAAAAAAGTTGATAAGACTTAGTTGTGGAATGAGGAGGTGCAGGAGTGTATACGGAGAAAGAGGCTAGCCAAGAAGAAGTGGGACAAAGAGAGTTGACAGGAGTACAGGGAGATGCAGTGTAAGGTGAAAGTAGAGGTGTCAAAGGCCAAACAAGGGGCTTATGATGACTTGTATGCTAGAATGGTTAGAAAAGAGGGACAGACTGATCTATACAGATTAGCAAGGGAGAGAGACAGAGATGGGAAGGGCAGATAGGAAGGTAATGTATTGATAGGTGTCAGTAGTGTAATGGAAAGATGGAAAGAATACTTTGAAAAGTTGATGAAGAAAATTAGAGAGAAAGAATAGAAGAGGTGACTGTTGTGGAGCAGGAAGTAACAAAGGTGAAGTGAGGGGGGCATTGAAGAGGATGAAGAGTGGAAAGGCACCTCGTCCTGATGATATACCTGTGGAGGTATGGAAGTGTCTAGGAGAGATGGCAGTGGAGTTTCTGACTGGGTTGTTCAACAGGATCTTAAGTGGTGAGAAGATGCCTGAGGAATGGAGGAGAAGTGTGATGGTGCCCAATTTTAAAAATAAAGGAGATGTGCAGAGTTGTGGCAACTACAGAGGAATAAAGCTGATACAATGAAGTGAACATTTGTGAGCAGAACTGGAGGTAGCAGAAATTAGGATGCTGAGGTTCTCTTTGGGAGTGACCAGGGTGGATACGATCAGTAATGAGTACATCAGAGGGACAGCACATGTTAGAGGTTTTAGAGATAAAGTCAGAGGCCAGACTGAGATGGTTCAATCATGTCCAGAGGGGAGACAGTGAATATATTGGTAGAAGGTTGCTGAGTCTAGAGCTGCCAGGTAAGAGGTGTAGAGGAAGATCAAAGAGGAGGGGTATGGATGCTGTGAACAAAGACATGAAGGTAGCTGGTGTTAGAGTAGAGGATGCAGAAGACAGGGTTAGATGGAGAAAGCTGATTGGCTGTGGCGACCCTTGAAGGGAAAAGCCAAACGGAAAAGAAGAAGACAACTCAGTCATTCTTTCTGTCAAAGTAACCATTCTTGCTCTGATACCTTTTCAAACATGTTCTTGATAATTGCAATGTTAATCATATTGTTTTCTGTAGTGCAAGTTATTCAAGTTATAAACTGATCAATCAGATGCCTCAATAAAAGTGTGTGGCCTCACATCGAACGTTCAAAATGGTTGATAGATTTTCCTGAGCCAGATTTCAAGTGGAAGGGGTGTAGCTTCCAAAAAGCTGTTGGAGAGAGTGGTTGCCAAACAATGACATTTGGTTGGAGCCAGAAATAAAGAATTTTCTATTGGTGACATAACATTCGCTCTGTCCAGTTCTCAGATACAGTCAACAGGTGGAGTTCAAGATGCTGCTCCTTCACATTAGGAGGATCCAACAAAGATGGGTTCTACATCTATTTCCCAGCAGGCAGAGTCTCAAAAGAAAATTTAGAATGTTCTGGAGGGACTTTCAGCTGGTGCGCCTTAGGGTCCCCGGGCAGAGTTTGAGAAATATATGCACTTGTTATAGTGATTTAAAAAATAGAACAGCTTTGCCAATTCCCAAAACATTCTCTTCCTGTGCCAACAGCCCACATGTGTGCTCCTTCACAGGAACTAAAACATTCCACAAAGCATTTACAGTGGGGCTGTCCAAACTTTTTGCAAAAACGGGCAGATTTGGTATGGTGAAAAATTGTGAGGGTCAATCATTCAGCCTGCATTCTTTGAATGTTATAACATTATATGCAAATTAACTATTTAATGGAAATTTTACTGAATTAGCATTTGTTTAATTTTTTCACGCTGAACAAAAAAACAGTTAAATACATTTTTACCATAATTAATGTGAATTTCATATTTAAAGACCATGCACCATTTTTTTCCAGTTACCTTAGAGTAGTTAGCATGTCTCGCCTAGTAGTGCATCTTGATATTGAACTTCTTGAAAACAGCCATTCTCTTGGAATATTAGACAGACACAGATGTTTTGTATTCTACAAAAAACACTCAAAATTAGCAAGAAAGTGTCACAAAAGAGTTGCACGATATTGTTACCAAAGGTTTAAAGAGATTTATAACCTAATTTAGCCAATCATAATCAAGAAATCATACACAGTTATTAGAAGTGCTGAGGGCTGCATAATATTACCATAATTTTATGACAGGAACCTGGTGGAAATTTTAACACGGGCTGCATTTGGGCCCAAGAGCCAGACTTTGGACCTTCCTGATTTATGGCAATATGAAGCAGTTTAATTTATTTTTTTTAAGTACGTATTGTTGTAGCATTTTGTTGGAGAGGGGTTAACTAAATTAAAATTTAACAAACATTTACCGGCTTTTGTAAGTCTCCTGACAAAGGAAAAACCAGTATGGTTAAAGTCCCACTCCGATCATCTTTGATCTATTTTCAAAGTGTTTCCAGTGGTCATTTAATTATGATTATGCCGTTTTTAGCCAAACTTAAAAAAAAAAAAAAAACAGTTGTTTCTGCAGAGCAACATGAGTTCAAAAGAAATTCGCCTCTGAATTGTGGCCGAGACCGCTAACGTGGAGTAAGGCTGCCCCCACATCCCGTCACCCATTTGTTTACACTCTCTCCCACAATCTTACAGCCCCTCACACCCCAAGCTAACATTACCAGTGAAACAAAAATGGCGAACAATATCAGCTTTGATCCAGATTCCAGCTCAGACGAGGAAAACAAAGACTTATATGGATCTGTATGTCTGCAAGTGGATGCATCAGAATGGAGCAAAGTGGGGAGCTTGTGCCCTGTTGATTGCAGCTTCTACATCACAACTACAATCATTTTAAAACAGCATTTTTCCATCTATTCCTGATTTACAACAATTTGAACAAAGACATATTTGGAAATTATATTTTAAGCTTAAATTGTTTATTATGATCTCCATTATCAGAAAAATTCCACAAGAACATGTTAAGAAATTTAAGTTTCATTGAAGTGGGTCTTTAACTAGTTAGGTCTTTTTCAGATCGACTTGGCACAAATGATGACTAATATCACACTCTGTCCACACCACTGTCCAGCTGCTGGAAGAAGATATTTAGTATAGGCATTACAGCACAACTGGGACACCAGAGGGTTCAGCAGTTTCCCCAAAGCAGAGGAAGCAAGCATTCCTTGTAAAAGCATTTGCTACAATACTCATTTTTATAAAATGTTATTTTCAGTCCTGCAGATTCATTGTATTTTTAAAAACGAAAAATATGTCTGATTTAAAAAAGGAAGTTAAATTGTGCAATGTGTTAAGTGAGTGTTCGACAGAAAAATCATCGAAAGTTTTCTTAAAACTTCCAGAGCATAATTGTGTATGTTCCTCAATACAGTAACTTTAACACATGATCCAATCAAATCCACATTTCTATTTTCACTCATAAAGTGAACAACATTGCATTACCTCTCTGAATATGTGATGTAAAAACTGGCAGTGTTTCTGACAGAACTGATGAGGAAGAAACTTGTTGGTATTAGAGTCTAGTCTAGGACCTATACAATGATGCCTCGGAACTGAAGCAGTAGATCTAGATAAGTCTTACAGAGTCAGACAAGCTGAAGAGGCAAAGATAGTCATCACTATCAGAACCACAATGGTCAGTGGAGGCAGCTGTGGTTTGCTGAGGCCAGGCCTGTGCTGCTGTTGGGTTCAAACAATACTTTTGCACAGGAGGCCCACATCCCAATCAGCCCAGGAATGTGGAAAAGGAAGCCATGGGAACAATGTGCAGTGTTCCTAGGCTGTTCTGGGTCCGACCCATTTCTGTCTTCTTCTGCTTTCAAGCAGGAGAAAACAGGAAAACTGAGGAGAATGGGTAAGTTCTGCAGTCAGCTGAAGGCTTTCACTGAACTCTGCAGGAAGCAAAGCCTGAGTACGCAGGAACCTAAACTGGCACTCCATTTCCAGCTTCAAGTAAACAGCTATGTCAGACAAGCTTTGCACTGCCCCCTTATGGTGCAAACAGAAAGCACCTGAAAATGTAAAGGAATATAAAAAGTTGGTGAATAGTTTCTTCTGTAAATTGTCTTTTATTTCATAAGCATTTTGCTTAAAGTAAAACAAATTCAATGTAAAAAAAAAAAAAGCGGAAATGTATATATTTTAACACTATAAAATCAAGCAACTATCTTTAAAAAATTTAACAACTTTTTTTAATTAAAAAATCATTAAATAAATTCACTGCTATTTTTACTGCTACATCTTTTCATTTGTGTAATTGTATTAACTACAGTGGGGATTGAAAATGTGGGAACCCAGGTAAAACGTTATATTATTGTGCACAAATAACCCAAGGAAAGATTGAAAAATCTTCTAAAGACGTCAGTTTACAGATAAGACATCTTTTTAATGTAAAAAAAGGTTTTATTTCCATCATTTATCTTTCAAAATTACAGAAATAGTAAATGGTGTATACTTGTGTAGTGCTTTTCTACCTTCCTTGAAGGCCTCAAATCGCTTTACAGTCACAGTCCCATTCACACACACACATTCACAGACTGATGGCGGCTCTGCTGCCAAACACTGGCAGACTAGAGGCAATTTGGGGTTCAGTGTCTTGCCCAAGAACACTTGGGGGGAATCAAGTCTGCATTCTTCTGATCAGAAGTCGACTGCCCTACCGCTGCACCAAGGCCACCCCAACAAAAATGATCCTTAGTACCCTGTACCACGCTTTTGGTAGCCAGCCAAGAGTCTCTAAATGCTCACATTCTGAACAGAGGATATTGGCATCTGAAAACGCTTTGCCATCTTCTTCTAGCCTTCTCCTGGTTTGTGAGCATCAACTATTTTCAGTTTCATTGTTCTGGACAACTGGAAGAACCCATGATGCAGACTGTTGGGGCGAGCTCAGAAGACTCAGATTATTTCAAATCTTTGAGATTGAAATCACCTGGTCTTTGCAAATGATGATTGTGAACAATCCATGACACTGTCAGATCCCAGCTTTTCCAAAAGGGGGCAGTGCATACTATGGATTCTGCAGGGTGCCTAAACTTTTGCATATGCCAATATTTTGCTTTCTGTTATTTTGAAAGGGTAAATGATGGAAATAAAGCCTATTTTAGACATATTAAAAGATTGTCTAATCTGTAAACTGATGCCTTTAGGGGAATTTTCAATCTTTCCTTGGGTTCTTTGTGCACAATCATTTAACATTTTACCTGGGGTGCACAAACTTTCAATCCCCACTGTACATTTCTGTTATTTAAGTAATTAATTACACCCACATGGTGCAAAGTTGGTTTAAAAGATAGTAAATCAAAGTGGGAGATATTTAGTTTCCTTTTATGTTTACGTAAAAATATCACCAAAGCAAGTCATAGACTTTATGACTAAAGAGTTCTACTCAACATTTGTTCATTCAGAAGAAGCTTTCATCCAAAGCTTTTTTATTTGGGGTAAACACAACATAAATTAACCACATAAGAAAGATGACTTGGCTCCAAGAAATGTCAAAATCTTTGGGTTTTTTTTTTATTATTTAAACAGTAAAAGTTATAGAATTTTTTATTTTTTAATTTTTAAAGTAAGTCATCAGTGATCCTTTCACTTTTGTTAGATCACAGAAGGGCTGAGAATCCTTATTACTGTGTCAATTCAATTTAAGATTTGATTTAATGTTGATGGAATTCTAAACCCCATTTTGTTTGGTAATAAAAACAAATAGTAATTTAAACTGAACAAATATAAAATTTGTATCTTTGAATTAGAATTTTAACACAATTTACTGATTTTTTATTTTTCTTTCAAAGATACAAGAAGTTGTCTTAACAGAAAAATCCTTTGATGGATTTGTGGAAGCGATATTGCATTTCTTTTTTTTTAACTTGCCTCTTGATCAAGGAGCTTAAGAGTTTTCAGTGATCTTTAGCTACATGGTGCAGGAACCAGCAGTCTGTTTGCTACTAGAGCACAGCAAGTGTGAGGGTTGCACACCTGCATGATGGCTACAGGTAGGAAGGTGCTGTTAAGGTGACCACTGTAGGAAGGTGTATAAGCTGAATGTGATGCTGCGGAGCTGTGACCTGAACAGTGGTGTGACATGTTTTTTGTTGTATATGATTAATGCCAGATATTCTTCCTTTTTTGTAGGGGGTGGGCTCAGCTGGTTGTCAAAGATTACATACATTTCTTATAGAATTTACAAGGATGAACACAGAAGATCCCAAGTAGGAGAAGCCTTACTACAAGAAAGACCATAACTTTGACAATTTCTGTCTTCCTGCAATTTCAGCTTAGATCCTCGTACATAAAAAGATGTGTGAATGACCGAAACCCTCAAACATCATGACACTCAGATCAATGTCCAGGCTTTAGGAGTTTCAAAACAAGTGTATGGTTGTCATCTGAAAAAAGTCAGAATGTGACCTAACCACATTGTTCATCAGTGGTAAGCTTTTTGTCTTGCTAGTCTTGTCATTTGAGAAACAACTCTTCTTTCCTGTGTTTTCTATAATAATACAGTCCTACTGTTTAAACTGGCAATTAACAGAACATAAATCTACAAATAAACTTGCAAACATTCAACACTCAAGTTGTTTGTTGCAACTTTTTTTATTATACAGTAGCAAATATCTGAAGCACATTTGTTTTTGTTTTTTAATGTTTGCTGATTTTCACCTGATTTGTCATAAACCTTTGAGCTCATGTTTTAACACTGCTTGTCCAGTCAGAATACAATTATTAGATGACCCATTAAAATAGGTTGTCATTGCAGTCATGATGCTTCCCTCAACTACAGCATGTAGTTTGAAGTCTCAAAGGTACAAAGCAGTGACTGCATTTTAAAAGAAATACCAAAGACAGAATAAAAGCAACCAGTGTATCTTAGAAACTGTAAAATCTCAATGACAACAACGCTGACCACTACTGCACCAATGGCAGCCAGGAAAGAGATCTTGATTGAAGAATAGAGGAATAGGCTTAAACTAAGGACTGGAACTTAGATTTTGTTTATGTGCTGCAGCATAGATAGTTTATACACAGCAAATTTTGGCAATAGGCAAAAAAAACAGTCTAGGGTGGAAACTATTGACTGTATATGAGAGCTGGATTAAGTGACCCCTCCCGTTGGCATTGCTAACTGGAAGTACCTGCTATTTATCTTTAAAAGGAAAAGCTAAATCTGGATAGAGAGGAGTGAGAATTGAGATGATAAAAGATAAGTTAAAATGTTTTAGTTGTATTATTTAAGTGACAGATGTAGAGGGTTCAAGGTAGTAAAATACTGTCTCAACAGCTGCTGCATGTACTCTGGTCTAGTTGTTTGGTCAAAGTTCAGCTGCTGTGACCAAGACACAGCTCACCACACTGAAGGTTGGGCTTGTCTGACAAAGAGAGAAGCCAATGGTGAGCAGCACAGCACTATATGAATGTCCTTTGCTAGGATGCTGCCGTTTTACTCTTTTGGCTTCCATTCTGATCAAAACAGCTACAGCTTGGCTTTCTTCAGAACCTTTTATGTGAAAAAAATAAGACCTGTGATATCTTTGTTTAAATCTGACAGTCAGACCGTGGCCACAACTGTAGACTGCATATCCATCAGCTCACATCAATTTTGTTATTAAAAAAACAACCACATCCAGAAATACGTTTTTATAAAGTACTTTTCATAATTCACAATAAATTCTAGAATATAAACATGCAAAAAGTTTAAACCAATTTTAATACAATATGCTGTTGCAGCTCAACAACTAATATACAGATAAATTAAAGACACATGAATGCGAAGCTATATTTTACTCAAATCTTTTGTCATTTGAACATACTGAACACTTCCAAAAAACTGATATGTAGTCACGATCTCCATTATATAGTCCGCTTCTCATATTAATTGGTATTAATATCTGAAAGTACTGAATGATTAACAGACACCAAAGCAAACTTCTGTTTTTAAAAATGGAGATATGGAAAAACTTTTTATTTAATATTAAACTTGTCTTTAGGAGCAGCCTGCCAATGTTTGGTGTCATCATGGCTTCATTTGCCGTTGTAAGGTGCTTCACATGGGAATCCAGCAACAGGGAGCCAAAGCAATTTGTTGACCTGCTGCCATTATACACCCAAAAAGTCTGTATAGGCTCTAGAAATACAGATGCTGTGAACTAACAACCAAAGATAAAGTGCAGTTTCAACTCAGTCACTTATCCTATAATCTCATCAGTGCGTTAGAGCTCCTGAAATATCAACAGAGCTTCTGAAGCTGCAGAGATTGTCTTTTTGCACAAACGCGCATTTCGTCTTCTCCCCCTGACCTTCTGTGATCAGGTAGTGAGACATGATGTTTATTCAGAGCATGCACCTTCTTCTTATCAGGACTGGATCCAACATGTGATCTGCCCATCCAAGATTTAAAGAGAGAAAACAAGCAGGTCTGTGACAGACAGTTTTATTGACAAGATGACAAATTGCACAATCCTTCCAAGTAAGACTGCAATGGAACAGGAACTGAACTCCCTTATTTTGCATGACACATTCTTGACACAACCTGACCTTCAAATCTGTTTAGGCCTTTATGACCACATATCTTTTATGCAGAGAAAGCACACTGGAAACGCTAAAACATTGTGCAATTCTGAATTTAGTATACCAAACAGGTAAATCAAATGCATTGTCATGTATTGATAAATTCCTACAGCAACAAAACAAACTATTGATGTTGAACATAAACATCAGCAAAGTAAAGCATCATTCAGTCAACCTCTGCAACATACCTTAAGGCCATAGATGTAGGGCTGAATCTGAGGGCCACTGAGCTGGAATTTGAATAAAATACAAATTGCTTTAATCTAACAGAAAAAGATTTAAATGGCACAATTCACAACAATTGTGACTGATTATTTGCTCTTACATTTGAATGATGGAAACAAACAATATGTGTTATACTGAAACTTCAAGTGTATTTACTGTAGTAGCAGTATGGTACAGCAACTTGCATAATGACAGCATTGTATTTCTGAGACTTGGTCAAACCTTTGGGTTTTCTAAACTAGCTTCGATTAGACAGAAAAACTTTGAGAATCCCTGGGTTTGCATGTACAAAATCCTACTGGACAGTCACAGCAATGATGTTGGCCTTCTGCTGGCTTGGGCCTCGTTTGCTCTGAATCGAGACAGGATTAAAACTCTCCTGAGCAGAGTAATAATCTGAAGATTACTGTTACATCCAAGAGGCAGTTACAAAAGCATTAGAAGCCTGAAAAATATCGGTTCAACTGTCACTTTTGTGGTTGACATGCTTCTTTTTTGACATTCGCAGTTAAAGTGACATTTTTTTCCAAGGTTAGAAGGATTTCATTGAATTTAAAAAGCCTTTTGAAAGCATAAATCAGTATTATAGGGCAAAAAAGTAAGAACAGAGCGCAATACGTTGCTAAATATTATCTAACCACAGTACAACAAAGGAAGGAAGAACAAGCCCTCAGACACACAGCACCCAGACAGAGAAGTTAGGGTGTGAGAACTTCCACACTGCACAAACTTCATGGACAGATGGGGAGATCAGATCAATAGAAACAGCAATTAAAAACAAACCCTTGTTAATGTTAAAGCCACGTCCCAGTGACATGACATGAACTCACTTAAATCCCACCCCCAACAAACAATGCAAACTTGGGACTCAGTCACTCTGTTTTCACACTGAAGAACTTGTGAGTGATACATTCAACTTCCTGCCTCTCAACTCAGACTTCAAAACACAGAAATTGTTACCGCAAAGAAAGATGAAGCCTACCTGAAATCCAGTGACGTGCAGTTAACGGCTGATAAGGCACTGACATAAGTCAGATTTACAAACACATTAACTCTACAAAGTAGCTAATTCACCATTTGATTAGCAGCAGTTAATGTGGGTTGTTCAAATTTAATTTCAACATTTTTCTTCCGTTTTCAAACTGTAGCAGAGAAAAAAAAAAAAATCACCAAAATTGTTATCATTGACTTATTTTTACTTATAAATAAACGTACTCATAAGCCTGTGTGTCGCTCCTTCGTTTTATGTCTATGATCACTCCTTCTGAAGAAACGCATTAATAACCTGTTTGTAGAAGTCTTCCTTTTATTTCTTCAGTTATAAAAGTCTCTCTGTCTCAGTGGAGATCACTACCACTGATGTGTCAAATCAAATTCTTGAATTTAGGGGTTTAAAAACGTGATCCTCACTTAGAAAATGATGCTAAACATATGAAAGAGAAACTGGATGGATGCACTTGACTTGCTACCGCTAATTCTATTATTCTTTAGCAGCGGTCTCACATTCTCCGGGCTCACCAGCGCCTTTTGCCTTGAGACAGGCGTACTGCCTGTCTCACCTGGTGTATTTCTACAGCGCGTTTTTAGCGGATAAAAAGGCTAAACAAGTCACAAACTGGCACCAATGTAATCAGACAGATGGCACATTGGGTAATTTTAAAATAGAGCGCCTTGACAATAAAAAGACTGACAATAAAAAGACTGAATTAGTAAAGCACTTGCGTCAGCTACAGCTCCAGTCAGTGTGCGGTGCTGGGGAAGGGACGGGCTAATGCTCATAGCCTCACCTGCCGCTGTGTCAAGTATCTGAATAAGGAAGCTTGTAAATTCACTGCTTTTTTTTCCATAGATACGTTGAAAACCCACACAGAAAAAGGTAATCATAGAAAAGACATGTCTAAAAAATATTAGATTTTTATCTTTAAATTTAAAAAAGTATATTTATTTTGTTTCATTTATGCATTTTTAAGCTATATTTTGCAGATGAGGCACAGCCTCACCTGTCTCCCGACTGCTCGTCACTGCTGATATCACTGAGAATGCTGCAGCAAATTTCAAGTCACAAACCTGCTTCAGCCTTTGGATTTTATCAAAGGCTGTCAGCTATATCTCTGCATAATCTGGATGTGCAAAAGACACTGACATATTGAAGGGACACAGATCAGATATGATAAATGTTAGCTTAATCAATTAAAGACCAAAATCAATTAGAATAACAAAAATGTTGCATTTTCCAAACTTGTATTGAAAAACAGGGAGTGAATTGCCATAAATTGGACAAAAATCTGGAAGTTTCTATTTGGCAACCTCAACACTAAATGATAGCCCTTATCAGATGTAATCACTAATTATTTCAACTAAGACACGGCTGGCTTCCTCTGGCCTGAAAAGAATTTAAGCAAACACTTTTTCTCATGTTTGATGAGGCATTGTCTCATTCTGACAGACAACTATACCAAGTAAATACAGAAAATTAATTTGCCATTACAAACATCTAAACCTTAGCTGGGGCCATTTTCATAGAAAAAACAGGGTGGTTTCTTTAGCAAGGCATACCCAAACATCAATTATGCTCCAAACCCTCTTTCCCAAAGCCAAGGATAATCTCGCTCAGCAGGGCTCAATTATAGGTTATTTCTAGCTAGACTCAGCCCTCTACATACTACATTATATGCACTATATTATGCCAAGTCTTTTAATGCAATAAATGAAAAGAATGTATCCTTTGGTAACAAATGTTGAGTGTTAATCTACAGTACACAAGAAGAACACTGTCATTTATTTTTATTAAGGTCAGAGAAATTGTGATCATTTCAAACATCTCATTGGTTGTTACACACAAACAAATGTCACTGTAAAAACATTCAAACTTGTGAATATCAGATCAACCGTGTGACAGGAAGCTTTCTTTGCAGCATGTGAATATCCCATGAATTGAATAAAAAGAGCAACAAGGAAAATTTAAACCCACGTGTGCAGGAACTTTCTCAGTTGATTATCAAGCTTCTAGCTGGGCAAAAACAAAAACTGCAAAAAAGGAGGAACACAGCAAAGCAGGTGATATGACACAAAACTTGCTCTATGAAGGAAATCGACTGAACATTTCAACATCATCTTGACACTAATGAGGTATGATTAAAAAGATAAAAAAAGCAAATAAAACTCTTATGATAGAGACACTCTCTTGATCCAACTTTTAATTAACCTCTTGACACCTGAATGAATTTCAGGCTATAAAATAAATTCACTTGTGTTTTAGCTTTAATGTAAATGCGAAATAAAGATAAGTTTGGAGCAGACGTGGTTTGGTGCATATTTGCATCAATAGGCTTCATGGGGGTTACGCAACCAGAGAGACCGCTACAGTTATGAGCTAGTTGAACTTTTTTTTTTTAGTAATGCGGTATTCTGAATGAAGAACAAACAGTTAATCCTCACATGGAGCAGCTTAGTTAGAGGCCACAGTGGGGGTATTTTACTGCCTCTGGTTTTTCTATCCTCTTACTCTTCAATGCCATTAATGTCTTACAAGACAACACTACAATTTAGGGCATCAATGGGTTTTCCATATTCTAGGGGGATCTACCAAAGATCATGGTGCACATCTGCAGCATCATCAACGACTAATCCTGTTTGTGAGTGGGTGGTTAAAATAAGTAAAGCATGATGTTTAAATTCCCACTCCTGTCATCTTCTGATGTACTGTAAACGTGTTCCCAATGGTCATTTAATTATGATTGTGCCATTTTTAGCCAAAATAAAAAAAAAATCTGTTTGGTTTTTTAAGACATAGTTTCTGCAGAGCGGTGGGAATTCACCTGAGTTGGGGGTGGGACAGTTGACGTTAAATAAGCTAGCACTAATTTCCCGTCATGCCTTTGTTAACACTCTCTCCGGAAAAATCCAACAAGAAAAAGTTAAAACATCAACAATACAATTTTCATTGTATAGTGGGTCTTTAAACTCCTTCATCTGACAGGTGTGGAAAAATTTCACAGAATTACTCATTATTATCTGAATTAAACATATGATGGGGGAGGGGAGGCGTGCAAGATGGTAAAATTACATACATACATATATAAATATGTAAACTGTGGTGTAAATACACACTACATTACATCTATTCGCAGAATTAAATAAGACTGTCCACTATCTACCCTACACTGGAACAACACTGGAAAACCCATCTACTGGATGTATCTGTTCTGTCCTCTCAATAGTTTTCCACTGTCTGCACAGTGGACTGGCAGCATTACTCTTAGTCTATATCAACAAGACAAGACACAACTGCTTTGTTTTATTTTGGATGAACAGAAAGACTAAAGTGCAGTGCTTTGATTAAAAGAAACGGTTCAAAGTTTCTTGCTTCATTGCAATGCTCATTCCTTGGCATGTTACCAGTTCATAAATTAAGTGTGAAAAAAACATTACTTTCCAAGGTAACATTATGCAAGCACAAATGCTTGACACATGTGAACAGTTGAACCCAGTAAAAAAAAAAAAGAAGCTTTAAATAGAAATGTAGCAAGCGTGTGGTTTTTGTTTTGACTGCTACAAAAACAAACAAACATGTTAGCTCAAAATAAATCTTTCCTTAAACCCAATTTGTTATTGTTGTCGCTGAAAGCACAAAACTTAAGCAAAAAACAAGGAAAATATTGACGAAAATACATAGACAACAGGCTATGGTCCATCATAGCATTTAGTTAGCCGCTAGCATAATGTTAACTATGTGTGGGGGAAACTGCTAATGTTAAGCTAACTAGCAGATTACGCTTGAAACAGTTGTCAATACTAAGTGTTCCACCAACCAACTCACACAGGCCAGGATAAAAAAAAAAGCCAAAAATGGCTGATTTATCGACTGAATTGAAACTGTAACTTCCATAGGAAGACGATTAACTCTGCTAGCAGCGCAGCCAAACTCCTTACTAACATGCTAGAGCAGCAATGGAAACCTCAACGGCAAAAAGTTGATAACGGAACTTGGAAAAAGCCAGCGTTAAAAATAAGCGATTCCAACCAATATGTCCTCCCTGACCGCACTGTTCGTAATGCTGACATTACTCACAATTTGAGCTTTTTCTACCTTTAGAAGCGCTGGGTGGTTAGCTTGCAGACGTTCTTTTCATTTGCCGAAGAAGCGTCTACCTCCTGGTCCTCCTCCATTGGAAGAATTTGCTTAAAGGTGTTTTTTTTTTTTTTTCCGGGGGTTCTCTGTCAGAACTGACGCAGACTGTTTGGCCCACTCTGCTCTTTGATTGGCTAACAGGATTTACGCCTACATTGATTCGAAGAACTCATTTGATAAAATGCCAGTCAGTCATATGAAACGACCTGTTGATTGGATGACGTATTTTTTCGGAGCGTACCATTTAGACGGTGACGGTGTCACTGCGTAATCACAGTTTCGGGCTAAAGTACTATCTGTGTTTTGTGTTTTGTTTGTTTGTTTGGAAAGCTGATACAGTTCTAAAATGTTTAGCTATGACAAAGTAACTGTAGTTTTTTTTATATAAAATAAGACAATCTGTGCACGGTTTAAAACTATGTATGGTTTATTTTTTACAAACCAAACTACAGTTTTAGATTGTTAAGTCAATAAACTTTCTCAAAAATGCAAAATAAGCAGCAAAAATTTCTGCCATAAATGTTAAGTACAATTATTGGTTTTGTTTTGCTTTAATTGCTCTCATGTCAGTTTGTACCACTGATAAAAATGAGATTTGCAGCTAAAAAGGTCAATAAATCCATAAAAACAATCACAGCACTAGCATGCCAGTGTGTATGGATCCCTAATGTTTATTTAGGAGAGCAACCAAACAGTTGTTTTCCAGCATTGCACTTGTCTTGAATATGCTTTGGTTTGTGTGCTGTGGTGATGGACAGACAAATAGGGTTAGACAGGAATCTGGGAGGACCATGATGTTTAGAAGACATTGTCAAGGGAAGGAATGATGGTCAGTCGCAGGAAACTGAGGTCACAGGGAGCACAGGTGAAAAAGATGTGTGACTTTGTCATCTGTTCAGAGCAACCAGAGTGTGTGGGGAAAGTGGTGAAGGGGTCTGCTAGCAGGTTGGAACGGGTGGAGGAAGGTTTCAGGTGTGATGTGTGACTAATATTGTGAAATAAAAGAAAGGTGTAGAAGACTGTGGTGAGAGCATCCAAGTTGTAGACTCAAGATGAAAATGTTGAGGTTCTCTTTGGGAGTGACCAGGATGGATCAGGAAGGAATCCATCAGAGGAACAGATCATGGTGGATGTTCTGGAGACAAATACAGGCAAGCAGATGGAGATGAGATTTCTGGTAGATCTTATTGCTTGCCACCACTGCAATAAAGAGTGCTCTCTTCAACCTGGAACACCCCCCCCCGCCGCCCGCCCATGAAGGCTCGGCTTAATCAAGCATTTCTTTGAAACAAATTCCTGCCTTTCAAACGTAACCCAAAAAGTAGAAATATTTAAACGTTATTTTAACTTATGAAATACAGAAATAAGTTTGAAACAAAATCACTTAGACAGAAAGGGAAAAAAGCAAGAATTCTGACATGTGAAGTCACTTCCTGTTCCCTGTTGCAAATGGATGTGTCTGAAGACATGTACAATGCTCTAGTTTGAATGTTTGGGGTGGGAAGCCTTGGTGGTGAGTAAAATGGTAAATTATGTATACTTGTATAACACTTTTCTACTCTTCTTGAAGGCCCAAGCTGCTTTACAGTCACAGGACCATTCACCCATTCACACACTGCTGCCCAACGCTGGCACCAACCTACAACCACCGAAGGCAATGTTGGGTTCAGTGTCTTGCCCAAGGACACTTCAACACATGGGTGGGCATCGAACCTGCAATCTTCTGCAATCAGATGTCAACCAGCCCTCCTCTGCCCCTACTGCCCCCCCCCTCCAATACATAAATAAAATACCGGTATGTAAACACTAAGTGTGCACCTTTAGAATTAAACAAAATGTGATTGATTTGTGTGCCTGAATGTGTGCATGTGAAGGTGGGTGTGTCCGATGCAAATGTTAGACTGCTAATGGGCTGAGAGATGACAGGAGAAGAAAAAAAAGCAATTGAGGTTGGTGTTCAGTGGCTGTCCTGAAACCTGTGACACTGCTTTGTCACAGTGAGTGAGTGTCTGTGTCCTGCAACAGACTGGTGACCGGTTCTACATGTACCCCACCTCACCTAACAGCTACTGGGATAGGCTCCAGCAACCCAGTGACCTCCAAAGGTAGTTCCGTGGGTTCTGGAGCTGAATAATCCGTGCTACAAATAACTTGTTACTCTGCTTTTTATTTATTTATTTTTATTGTCTATCTAAGCTTGTATGTATTCAACATAGTGAGAATAGCAAAACCATTTACAACATGTTTTTTAGTTTTCCAAGTTTATGCAATAAAGGGAAGCAATAACATCCTGTTTTAATATGAACTGCAATATTTAAACATTATTCAGGAAAAATGTCTCACTCTGTGAACATTATTACAGCTTTCTTTTTGTTTTCAAATGCTCTAAACGTTGGGAGACTGTGCACCTTTAATACAAATTACTTAATCTGTTGTTAATCATACATCATAAATCCTCGCAAAATTGATAATAAATTATTATTGTAAAAAATAAAATAAAAAAAAGAATATACATCTGTTAAACATCAGCCTGCCTTGGTCCCTTTGCTTTACCTTCAGAAAAAAAGTAGAAATAAAGCGCCCTCAAGTGGACGATGGTAGAAATGTGAAAACATAAGAAAAACGACAACAGAACTTTGTAGATTTTATGTCCTTTAATTCACAAAAACGTTCAAAACCTGGTAGAACAAGTCAGCAGCATCTTCTGGGTTTCTGATACAGCTGAAAAAAAAAGAAAAGGATGAACAATGTCTTTAGATCATTAACCTGTGTGTGGTATAGTTAATGCGACAAGTGTTTCTAAAAGGAGTTTGTTCCAAATCTTTCACCAACATTTATGGAGTTTTGTTCATTGCATTCTCTGTGAGTATTAATTACCTTTTGGCTTCAGACCTTTTCTGCAGGAGCATCCTTAGCTTCTCTGTCACACTCTTCACAAATGTGGTTGCAGGCTCTGTGGAGACAACAGAAGGCATGGTGGCAAACAGAAGATAAAACATAAAAAGCTGATACTTGGTAACTTGAGGGTAATTGTGCTGCTGGGCATATTTCTGACACTTTGTTAAAATTAAAGAACAATCCAGTGAAAGTTTGAGACAGAAAACTTTTTAGGTTTGGTAGTTTTTAGTTATTTGTTTGTAGACAATCAAAAACGACTTTAAACTTGAGAGTCTGCTTTTTACAGAAACAGATGATGTCAACAGGGACCTTTTACAATTATTTGAAGAGATGGGCTCAGAAATGTATCCTTCTATAAAAATGAGCTACATCCGCTATTTTTTAGGCTTTCTGCAAGTTATTGAAGGATTATTGTTCTAATAAAATAAAAATGCTACATCTTTACTCCAAAGGGTGTTGGAGTTGTTGTTTTGTGGAGCAGTTATATCAAAAACTACTCAGTTCTTTGGTTTGCTGAAGATTAGACTTTACCGGACACAAAGAGTTACAAAAAATTGTTTTATAGTTTGACAAAGTCCCACTCCAATCATCTTTGGATCTTGTGTAAAAGCGTTCCCAGTGGTCTTTAAATTATGATTATGTCGTTTTTAGACAAAATAAATAAACCTGTGTCATTTTCTAGGACATACTGATACACCTCTGAGTTGGGGGCGGGACAGTTGATGCAGAGTAAGCCTGTGCTAATTTCCCTTCATGCCTTTTCTTACATGCTTTCCTGCCAGCTTACAGCCCCTCACACAACTAACCAAACATTAACGGTGCTACAAAAATGGCGAGCAATATTGAAGCTATCCAGCCGTACAGTTTTGATCCAGATACTAGCTCAGACAAGGAAAGCAAAGATGATTGGACACTATTATAGTATGGATACACCATTTGTCTGTAAGTGGACGCATCAGAATGGAGCGGAGCAGAGAGCTGGTGGCCTGCCAGTTGTAGCACCAACGTCACTACTACCATTTTTATTCATAAAGCATTTTCTTTGTCTGCTCCGGATTTGAATGAAAATATATTCAGAAATACAATTTTAAGCATAATTTTCTTTATATATGTCCTCCATCATCAGAAAATACAAGAACAGCACATACATGCTACAAGAACATTTTATAAACACATAAACACCAAAAACACAATTTCCAGTGAAGTAGGTCTTTGTCTGGCTAGAACAGGGCAGTCAGACTACTAAAAGACTACTAAACCAAACACTCTCATTTGAGTATCAACTAGAATGTGTACATTTTCACTTTACATATACATATATATATATCATTGATCATTGATCATGTCCCACCACAAGTCATGGCACTGGTTTTTAAACACTTTGAACTGGACTTGGATGATGCACAGCCTCCATTGCTGCTGCTCAGACATGGAAGCCCATTCCATTAAGCTACCACCGCAGGGCCAGCAAAAGGTTGAAACACTTCCGCTCTGAATTTAGGACGGAGTTGATGATTTTACTCCTGTCTAGATTTGTCATGCTTAATTTAGGCCATAAAAATCTGATGTAATCATTTTACCCGGGTTTTATGAGTGGTTTGATTGTTTTCTTTCAGGAAATAAAGTTGAAAGTAATTTAGTTCCCTTTTTAAAATGATGTAGACCCAATTTAAATAGAACATTTTTTTTAATATTTAGGATCATTTGGATCATAAGAATTGAAATTGATTTTAGCTTTTGCGTGACTTAATGTTTTTGGTTTTGTAAACAGCTTCATGAATCCACTATAAGCTTCTACAACCTTATATGCAAAAAGAGTCATGTAGAGCAATTTTTTCATTGACCAAAACCCAGCAAGAGTCCAACTTTACCTTTTGGGAAAATGCACTTTAAGCCATTCATTTATAAAATGTAGCTTTTAAACATATAGAATTATATTAAATTACCACAGTGACATATTTCTCTAAATGAAACAAATTTAATTTACTGTACTTTTCACAGAAGCTCATACAAGTTCCTTCCAAAATAAAAATCACAAAGTGTGTCAGATCACGTTCCTGCTGCAGCAGACTTATTTCAAGTCATACATGGTATTTTCTATCATCATGGCTTTGGTGCGGCGTTTTACTTTTTCTCTTTTTGCTATTGAACATAAACATGTTAACATTGATGTAGAATCCAATTTTTAGAAAAATGCTGTTATTTTCTTTGAAACTTTGTTCTCTGGACAGCAACTTGACAGCAGCAGAAAATGCAAATATCTGCTTGAAGATATTCTAATAATAAACAGCTCTGACAGTAGATTGAACCTTTCACCATCATTTAGCTCTGTTATCTGAGCATTTTGGAGGAATGGTAAAGCACACAGGGCCTCTTGATTTAGTGTAATGTCAGCAGTGGTTAAAAAAACAAACAAAAATAGAACACAGTTTGTATTACTTTTACAAAATCCTCTTGGTGTAAAAATCTAAACAGAAATGATAAAGCCTGATTAAAATAAACAAACCAAAACTACAAACTTATTATTTATTTAAACCATCAGCATTTTTCTTCAAAGCCAAAGAGTCACAATCGCATGTGGCTCTGGAGCTTCAGGTTGCAGTCCCCTGGTTTAGCAGAATTCAACGTCATCATGCTGACCTGATGTTCTTAAATGCTTTCCCACAGCTGAAAAGTGAACAAAGTTTGGTTTTCCATCTTACTGTAAGGCGAAATTCTATCTACAGTCATTTAGTTTCTCCTAAACTCCACAGTTAGCTTCACAAGTGTATTTAAATGTTTAAGGTCGGACACTTGATTTGACAGCTGGATTCAGACTTTGTTTTGCACAGCGTATCAGGTATTCTGCTGTGTTAACAACCCGATAGTACAGATATAAGTGTTGTAAAACCACTGTTTGCTCTACCTGTGTTGGCGGTGTCCTCTGTCAGACCTGGGCCCAAACTCTCGTGGATCCTTTAGCCCCAGCTCCTGAAACTTGCTTTGGCAAGTTCTAATGTAGGAAGCTTTTCCCACAGCAAAGCCCAGGAGCCCCGCCACTGAAGACACACAGGAAGTCGCAGTTGGGGTGCATGTGTGCTCATAACAATCACTGCCTGCGAGATGTCCACAGGAATATATAGCACAGACCTGCTAATTTTGGAAAAGGACCAAATCTTTTTGATGATTTCCAAACACCTGCGTAGTGGAAAACATGTTATCAGGTCCAAGGTAAATGAGTTGTGAGACACACTTCAAGGGAAGCAATTGGCGCCAATAGTTTGTGTTACCGTTGTGAATGAGGCCTCCAGTGACAGCCATGCTGCCCAGACAAAAAGAAGGAGAGCTGTATGAGAGAAGCAGACAAAAGAGCTGATCAAAACCTGAGAGATCCTCACAGGCACAGCTCCAGCTGCAAATTCACAAAGTCAGGAAAGCTTCAGGTGTTCAGAAGACAGCATTTTACAGAACAAAACGATTCAGTTGGACATGGTGCCTTAATGGCAACTCATCATCTTACCTGCAGCAAATACAAGTATCTTTAGTGTAGAGAATCACAGAGAACTCCAAAGAAACTCCAAACAAGAAGGCAGTGTGAAGGTGCTTCCACACGGCGGAGCCGGCCAGTTTCAATGTGAAGTCAATGGTTTAGACGTGAATTGAAGTTCTGTGGCGCGAATTGAGCGGCCGGCGCAGCACAAAAGTCTGGAAACTTTTGCCGCCTCCACGGTGCGGATTGCGTTCGGTGTGGAAGCACCTTGAGGCATGTTTTCAGCAACTTAACCTGAGATATGTCACAGCAGTTTAAAGACCCACTCCAATGAAAATTGTGGTTTTTTTGTGTTTTAAACTTGTTCTTGTGGAACTGGAGGACATGTATAAAAGAATTTAAGATTAAAACTGTGTTTCTGAGTTTGTCTTTATTCAAATCGTGATGGATCAGGAGCAGATAAAAGCCCACAGTTTAAAAAGCCTCGGGTTTGTGGCCATCAACTAAAATAGGTGGGCCAAAGTCTCCTTGCTCCGCTCCAATTCTGATACATCCAGTTGCAAACAGACTCATGTCCGTCTTTGTTTTCCTCGCCTGAGCTTGAATCTGTATCAGAACTGTGCGGCTACAGAGCTCTGATAGTGCTCACTGTGTTTTTTTATGCTCTAATGTTAGCTTTGACTTGTAAGGTGCTGTAAGCAAACGAAAGAGAGCGTAAGAAATGGAATAATAGCGAGGCTAACTTCCGCAACAACAAACCCTCCTAAAGCTCAGAAGAGAACCTCTCCAAAAATTTGTCTTAAAAAAAGAATTTTGGATTTTGGCTGAAAACTCCATAATCACAATTAAAAGATCACTGGGAACTATTTTACAAAAGAAAAATGTAGTTGGAGTGGGCCTTTAAAAACACCTCAATTTCCCTTTGGTTCGTTTTGTTCTGCTCATTGGGCTGTGCAGAAGTACCTTTGCAGCTGCTTTTGCTTAGAAAACAGCATCATCTCTTGCAGGACACATTCCCTTTGTGTCATGAGGCAATGGGTTAGATAAGGAGTGAAAACTGCTTTCCAACTCAGACAAGACAAACTCAGGAAAACCTGATTGAGGGTTTTGTGTGTATTTAACAGTATGTCAGGTAGGAAGTGAAGGAACAAAGAAGTGAAGTGGTTTCATTTAACACTGATTCTTGTTGACTTTTACGTTCCCGTGTTGAGCTGAGTGTTCAAACCTTCACTTAGAACCCTGTCTCAGTATTTGCACCCCGCTTTACATGTGGCTGTTCACACCCAGATCCATACAACACTGCTTTTGTTACCCCTGCTGGAGTAGATCAATCTTCAACCACTGTTTAGGTCGAAGCATTGGGGGAAACTTTTCAAAGTGTCCTGTGTTCATTAGTTAACTGATATTACAGCTTAACAAAGTAAAAAAGTGTGTCAGCATGTGGGCTGCAGTCAGAACATTACACTAGGATCCACACTGTTTACATGTACAACACAAAAACTTCTGCAACACACAAGAATCCACGTCTCTCTCTAGAAGTCGTTTGTCATGATTGCTGAGTCATGGTTTAGAAAGTTACTGCAAGTGAGTATTCGGAGCATGTCTGGAGGAGATTACCTCTGTACCAGAAGCTTTCCTCTTGGCACTCCTTCCAAACCTTCCTCACATCTTCTCTGTGAACATGGGGGTCACTCAGAGGGCACTGAACCAAACACAGGAAAAGTATGACTTCTGACCCACTGTTAAACCCAAAGGAAGATCCTTTAAAGCCCCTGACCTTCCAGCCTCCTTTCCCAGCAGCTGGACCACCATCAGCTGCTCTGGCTTCCTTCGTCTTCACTGCTTGCTCGGTTGTTTCAGAAGTCATGATCAGGAGAGTTCCAGGCGCAGTTGTTATGAACGCTTCCTGTGTGTGTGCTTTTGTGTGTGGCTGTAGTAACTCCTCCCTTTTCTTTGTACTCCACCCCTTACTAAAACACTTTGGTTGCTGATCCTTGAGCACTACAATAACACAACAAAAAGAAAACCATAAAGTAGTGACAAAAAAACAACTGTTGAACATTTCTGGTGGGAGTTTCATTCCCACATGACTCTCCACCTCTTTAGTTGTAGTTTCTTGTTTTTAAGTGCAAATATGTCCTGTGGCAGATTGAAAACACATGAGCCTTTAATTTGATAGTGTTTCAATTAAAATAAAAATTCTTATGTAATATTTAAACTTTACCCAGATAAGCTATGAGCTTACTTTAGTACACTTGTTTTGCTCTTTCATGCATCTGAAATGTATGTACAGACATGCAATCAAGGCCTTCTCTGATTCAAATATGAACTAGCTCTTTAGCATTCAGTCTACCAGGATTCCACAACTACTAAATACCATATCAGTCATTTTGACTGCTCAAACATTATTTGCATAACATTTGCATTATCTTGAAAAGATAAAGCCTATCTGGACCTATTTGGGAGAATAGGTAAAACAGATCAGGACAGTCAATGAAAACTTAGTTGCGTGTTCCACTGTTTTCTACTTGTGATTTTTGTCTCTCTTGGGTTTAGAATGAAGGCATAACGCGATTTTAGCTTTAGAAAGCATAAAAATGACAATGGAGATACATCAAGAAAATGTAACAAATCGTGAAATATCACTGCCTTTAAAAAGCATGGAGACACTTTGACTGATATGGTCATTTCTGGAAGTAATACTCAGGTCTCTTTTGCATTTTTGACATTTTATTGATCAAACAATGTTTTTAACTTGTCCTATCCAACAGCTGAGCAAACAGATATAAGCTGAGAGCCTCTTGTGTTTGACAGATTTTGCTGTTACAATTGAGGGTTATAAATCATCGGACACACAGGGTGTATATTCGTATAAACCCCTTTTGTAATTTAAACTAAACTTCATTTATATTAACAATTTTTTATCCTTTTTTTTGTTGGACTGGACGGAAACGAAAGAGGGAAGAAGAGAGAGAGATATCGGGGGGGCACAAAAGACAGGGGAAGTGGATGGGTTACAGATGTTGGAGGATGATGGGGGGGGGGGGGGGGGGGCAGAATCATAACACAACAGGCAACAAGATACTGGAGATTTATAATCATTACAGTCAAGTGTGAATGTTTGTCCAAAATGGGGGGGGCCTGTCCACACACACTCGACCAAGGCCCCCCCACACCCGTACTGTAGGACCAACAGAGAATATCAGCCCGCCCGGCGCTCCGGCCAAGCACCCAGACCAGAGCTCGCAGGACCGCCACATGGGCCTCCAAAACCCGAGAGCAGTGAGGTATGGAAGCACGGAGTGCAAGCCCTAGCCTAGCCAATTAACAATTTTTAAATAAAATATATACACAATTAGGAAAAGTCAGAGCCCTATTGTTTTATAGTTTTTTTTAACCAAGTCATAACTTTGTAAGTTTAAAAGCGGTCAAAATGACCGCCTCAGTAGTTTTAGTGTTAATCTGGAGAAAGGTCCTTCTAGCCCTGAGAAGTCGACAGTGCAGTATACAATCCGGTTAAAGTCCACAACAGGAATAATAGAGTACAACCAAGGGTAATGAACAACTCTATCTTTAACGATAAATATGTTCTTTTATTAGTGGCACACTCCCACTATAGTCAAGAGTTTTTTTCTCTCAGAGTTTATCTTCACCATTGTATTGCTGCTACATGATTATTGGAACTAAAAAATGCAGTGAGATCAGGAACATTAAAACTCATAAGAGGGTTGCGTCTTCACTGGTTTGCTCTTGTTTCGCGGTATAGAAGAGTGGTCTTTTAATTTGACAAAATACTGTGAATCTCAATGCTTTTCCAATGACTCCAAACCCCTGTGAACTCCAGTCCCCAGCTTCACTTATCTTCTATGGGATGTAACCACGAGGGGGCACAATCTGTTCCTGTCACGTGTCGATTCAAAGTCTGGATAAATGCAGAGGGCATTTGATGTAATACCATCCCATCCAATCATTGTCTTAACCTGCAACATCCCCATTGGGATCATGGGGCTGCCAAGGGCTGTCCCTGCTACTGGGGGAAGGCGGGGTACACCCTGGACAGGTCGTTTGTCTGTTGCAGGGCCACACACTCACTTCCATACACCACACGCATGCACGCTTAAGGACACTTAGAGTAACTTATTAATCGATGAAGCATGTTTTTGGACTGAGGGGGGAAGACAGAGTGCCCAAAGAAAACCCACATATGCATGAAGAGAACATGCAAACTCCACTCAGAACCGGGTGTTACGGCCCCAGCTGCATTTGGATTTTCTTTATAGTTTGTATTTTATTTCTGTCAGAATGGGACCTCTGTGTTTTTGTTGATCTTTGTGTGTCTCTTTGTTCATTTGTTTCAGGTGTGGTGCTGAAGGGTTGTGGCTCCCAAATGGACCAGAGCTGATGGGAGCAGCCTTAAAAGCACTGTGTGGACCTCCGGCTGGCGAGAAGGGAACCTGGCTATGACCAGTCTCTGCCGCAGCTCGGCACCCTTCCCGTTAACCAAACTTATGTTGAGTTCCGGTCATTGCTGTGGCTAGCAATTTTGTTCTCACTTTGAGGTGAGAGTGCTAACCACGGCATTAACCTCGGAAGCAGAAATGTTGTAACTTCTGTTATTCTGAAACAGTCCTTCATCCTCCTCATATTAAGTTTCTATGCGGGTGTTGACACATAGATCATGATTCTACAGCTGATTTTTGCAAATGTTAATGATCGAGCTGTTTTTACTGGCCAATGCTGACCTTTCTTTCAATGTGGTTTTCTACAGTACAGATATTAAGCTAATGTAAGGACGAGGCTGAGGATCCATATGCAAACTGAGTTTAATAAACAGCACAGGAGGACAAGGCAAGGCGTGGTCGAGACAGGCGAAGGTCAAAATAGGGAGCAAGGCAGAAGACAAAGGAAACAGGCAAAAGTTCAAAAACACACTGGCAGGCAGATACAGGGACCCGCTTAGACTGAACAGTCACTAGGAGGTTCAAGACTATGCATGGAACAGAGAGATGAGCAGGCATACATGCAGTGGTGGTGATGAGCTGATGAGAAGCAGCTGGTGCAGACAAGATGGCAGAGGTCTGATGCATGCTGGGACTTGGAGTTTTCAGAGGAACAGAGACTGTTAGTTTTCTGGCGATGGCTCCCTCTGGTGGTCGGAAAGGGAACCGGATGCTGACAGTTGATTTTTGTCCATACCTTGAACAAATGGTACAAAATGAATAAACCAACTAAATAAATAAAATAAACAATAAAAATGACCATAGTAGCTGAGAATTAAAAAGAAAAACTACTTTTAGGACAATTGAACATGTCACTGCCCAATTCTGTGTTTAGTTCTGCAGGGACAGGTTCAGGATTTTTTCTCTGCAGTAGAAGAGGTTGCTAAGTGACTGTAAGGAGTTGCTAGTTTGTTTTTATGTAAAATTAGATATTCAAGAAGGAAAGTAATAGAGTGCATATTTAAACAATGCGAATTTGCTGCCCGACGCCTGTAAAAAAAGTGTTCATTAGCTTGATGCTCCATACAGTACATGTGTGGGAGGAGCGACCACCAGATGTTTTCAGCCTGATCCTTACATGGAGCAATGTCTGTGTATATCTCTTTTCCAATGAATGGGAGACAAGGAAAATGTTTGGAGATCAGAATTATTTATTTAAGAGCTTTACAAAAGCATCTCAAATCTCGTCTCATGTCTGGGTTTGTGTGATCATTCAGAGATTCTCCTAAGACACTCCATCCGCAGAAGCTGCATCTGAATGACTGCCGCCTTCTGCGGTGTTTCCGTCTCTCTGTGACCCCCCTCAGTTTGAAGACTTACTGCCCCGCATTAACCCGAGAGGGGACATGATAAAAACAAGAATAAAATTAGAAAACCTTTTTTTAATATGATTATTATTGTCTCTGTGAAAACAAATATGACGTTCAGAAGACTTGAGTAGGCTGCCTCTCCAATGCTGCAGCTGCTCCCGGGTCTCTGCCCGCCAGCCAGCCTCCCAGGTTTGACGTAAATGATCCTAAGAGCTGATCTACTCACTGAACGTGTCACATATCTAAAGATCAGTCCCTGATTGATAGATGACACGCGGCAACCTCAAAAATTAGATATTTTTACCCTGACCGCAGCGCTGCCCAAATTGTGCTGCAGTACCTCAGTTTGGGTCTGTACATTAACTTGACATTGAAACTGGACGCCCCTGACACACAAATCATGTTCGATGTGAACACAGCTTTTTAGGCTTTTATATATATTTGGGGTTTCTAAGGAGTTGCTTTGCTAAAGATTGCATTTGCTATAGCAACCCCAAGCTACCACCTGACGCCACCCGGGAAGTTCTGATACACGTAAGGGTTGAATTTTTTCAGCAAAACATACAGTGGGTACGGAAAGTATTCAGACCCAGCTACATTTTTCACTCTTTGTTATATTGCAGCCCTTTGCTAAAATCATTCAAGTTCATTTTTTCCTCATTAATGTACAACAGCACTCCACATTGACAAAAACCACAGAAATTTTGGACATTTATGCAGATTTATTAAAAAAGTAAAACTGAAATATCACATGGTCCTAAGTATTCAGACCCTTTGCTCAGTATTTAGTAGCAGCACCCTTTAGATCTAATACAGCTATGAGTCTTTTTGGGAAAGATGCAACAAGTTTTTTACACTCCTGGATTTGGGGATCCTCTACCGTTCCTCCTTGCAGATCCTCTCCAGTTCTGTCAGGTTGGATGGTAAACGTTGGTGGACAGCCATTTTCAGGTCTCTCCAGAGATGCTCCATTGGGTTTAAGTCAGGGCTCTGGCTGGACAATTCAAGAACAGTCACAGAGTTGTTGTGAAGCCACTCCTTGGTTATTTTAGCTGTGTGTTTAGGGTCATTGTCTTACTGGAAGGTGAACCTTCAGCCCAGTCTGAGGTCCTGAGCACTCTGGAGAAAGTTTTGGTCCAGGATATCTCTGTACTTGGCCGTATTCATCTTTCCCTCCATTGCAACCAGTCATCCTGTCCCTGCAGCTGAAAAACACCCCCACAGCATGATGCTGCCACCACCATGCATCACTGTTGGGACTGTATTGGACAGGTGAAGAGCTGTACCTGCTTTTCTCCACACATACCGCTTAGAATTAAGGCCAAAAAGTTCTATCTTGGTCCCATCAGACAAAAGAATCTTATTTCTCACCATCTTGGAGTCCTTCAGGTGTTTTTTAGCAATTCAGCAATTTTAGCATTCAGGCTTTCACGCGTCTTGTACTGAGGAGAGGCTTCCGCCGGGCCAGTCTGCCATAAAGCGCCAACTGGTGGAGGGCTGTAGTGATGGTTGACTTTCTACAACTTTCTCCCATCTCCCGACTGCATCTCTGGAGCTCAGCCACAGTGATCTTTGGGTTTTCTTTTTGCCTCTCTCACCAAGGCTCTTCTCCCCCGATATCTCAGTTTGGCCGGACGGCCAGCTCTGGGAAGGGTTCTGGTCGTCCCGAACATTTTCCATTTAAGGATTATGGAGGCCACTGTGCTCCTAGGAACCTTAAGTGCAGCAGATATTGTTTTGTAACCTTGGCCAGATCTGTACTTTGCCACAATTCTGTCTCTGAGCTCTTCAGGCAGTTCCTTTGACCTCATGATTCTCATTTGCTCTGACATGCACTGTGAGCTGTAAGGTCTTATATAGACAGGTGTGTAGCTTTCCTAATCAAGTCCAAACAGTAAAATCAAACACAGCTGGACTCAAATGAAGGTGTAGAACCATCTCAAGGACAGTCAGAAGAAATGCACAGCACCTGAGTTAAATATATGGGTGTCACAGCAAAGGGTCTGAATACTTAGGACCATGTGTTGTTTCAGTTTTTCTTTTTGAATAAATCTGCAAAAATGTCAAAATTTGTGTGTTTTTTTTCTTTTGTCAATGTGGGGTTCTGTGTGTACATTAATGAGAAAAAAATTAGCTTTAATGACTTTAGCAAATGGTTGCAATGTAACAGAGTGAAACATTTAAGGGGATCTGAATACTTGTTGTACCCACTGTATATAAACATAAGAATTGACTATTATTAGCATCAAATGTAAAATGGTATTTGTAAATGAAACTTCTCCTGAGCAAAAACTCGTCTATTTAAGTGTACTATAAGTTTACTTAGTCTATGCTAAAAGAGAGGCAGTTTACTTGACGTTTGCTTTTTATTAACACACCCTTTCCAAAAAAATTTGAGAATATCATGGAAAAGTGAATTCATTTCTATAATTCCTTTCAAAAAATTAAAGCAACATGGTATATAATTCAGGACTCATTGTTTGATTGATTTCAAGCAATTATTTGTTTCTTTTTTACATGAATGGGGGTTCCAGCTCATAAAACCCACAAAAACAGGATTTCCGGAAATTAGAATAGTGTGTAGAAATGCGCACAGATTTTTAAAGAAATGAAATGAGTTTCACCAACTAATCATCTACTAAACTCAAAGCTCCTGCACAGGTTCACCAGAGGTCATTCAATTGGTTCAGTTTGGTTCAATATGGGGAAGACTTCAGACTTGATAACTATCCAGATGACCATCATTGACCCCCTCCATAGTCTGGGTAAGACGCTGAACATCAGAGCTGAGGAGGCTGGCTGTTCACAGAGCGCTGTGTCCAAGCAGATCAAATGAGAGTCTAATGGAAGGACAAAATGTGTCAGGAGAAGATGCTCCAGCAAAAGAGACGACTGCGAACTTCAGACCATTATCAAAACACTGGTGAGGAGCAGAACCCAAGCTGCTGGAGGTCCAGTGTGAAATCTCCACAGTCAGTCAGGATTTGAGCTGCAATGTCGAGCACTGGTGCTGGTAAACTCTGTTTTCTTCAATCCAAAATCACTGCAACAGTCCAGCAGAATGTTCTAGAGGACTTCAGGATTCCTTCAGCTGAGGATCTGGATGGAGATGCAGATTTCATTTTCCAGCTGGACCTGGGCCCTGCCCCATCCCTCCAGAAGCACCAAAACCTGGTTTGATTCCCATGCCATCACAGTGCTTGACTAGCCTACCAATTTGCCAGACCTAAACCCCATTGAAACGGTTTGGGGTCGTATTATCAAGAGAAAAATGAGGACCACAAAACAAAGAACAGGTGATGACAAGCATAAAAAAAAATCTGTGCTTCCAGAAATCCCACGCAATGCCACAAGCTGATTGTATCAATGCAGTTATTTAATTTAGAAAATCCTTCATTTTGATTTATTTGACATGATCATCTCTGTCTTTATCTTTTTGCAAACACATAGAAGTAATTTGTGATTTCTACAGATTTCTAATTTTCTGAAATCCTGTTTTTGTTATTTTTATGAACTGAAACCCAAATGTATGTAAAAAGAAACAAATGCTTGAAATTAAACAACGGGCCCTGAATTAATGTTCTATGAAAAGGTCAATTTTTAGAATGGAAACAAATAAATAGAATATAAATACATTTCCCTGATTTTCTCATTTTGGAAAGGCTCTGTGCTCTCAGGAATCTGTAATGTCAACCTAAACGGCACCAATTTGAGTCAAATAATTCAATAAACATCAAATGTACTACATTTTGCCAAGTGTCGTGTTTACATAAAGTATATATTTTTAGTACTTTGTTTACTGAGGCTGCACGGTGGCGCAGTGGTTAGCGCTCCTGCCTCACAGCAAGAAGGTTCCCGGTTCAAGTCCTGGCTGGGGGACCTTTCTGTGTGGAGTTTGCATGTTCTCCCCGTGCATGCGTGGGTTTTCTCCGGGGACTCCGGCTTCCTCCCACCGTCCAAAAACATGCTTCATAGGTTAATTGGTCACTGTAAATTGTCCCTAGGTGTGCATGTGAGTGTGCATGTGTGTGTTTGTGGCCCCTGCGACAGACTGGCGACCAGTCCAGGGGTGTACCCTGCCTTCGCCCATGAGTAGCCGGGTTTGGCTCCGGCAACCCCGTGACCCCGAAAGGGATAAAGCGGATTGGAAAATGAATGAATGTTTACTGGTCACGTGACCGTACTCCTACATTCATACTGTGAGTAGATGATTGAAAGGAACTTAATGGATTTTTGTCTTTGCGGGAATCCTCTGACGATTCATCAAACAACTGTTTACCAAGAGCCCCGCTCTCCTCATCCCGGTTCCTGTGATCTTATCAAACGAACCCACGCACGTGAGCGCGTTCCGATAAAACTGACCAATCAGAATTAATCGTGGGTTGGCTTTAGGCTTGCACGAGGAAATGTCTGTGATTGACGTGCTTTAAGTCATACATCTTTAGAAACTGTAACCAATCAGATTTGGGAAAGGGAGGATTTAATTTCTCTTTTATTTACAAGGCATTGTTTATGACCAATAGGCAGCGAGAACGGGCAGAGAACACACCGGCTGGCTTCCAATCATCGTCAGCGAACGCTCTGAGGTCCCGCCCCCTAACCGGTCAGCGGACTTCCCTCAGACAGTTGTATGTTTCATAAAAATGCACTCTGATGCGGCAAGTAAGTAGAAACGTTCCAGCGGGGTTTTAGTGAATCAGACCGCGACAGTTCTGCGACTCCACATCGCGTGTTAGTCAGGAAGAGGCGCGTGAACGCCCAGCGCCGTAAGCATCCGGTTTGGTCCCGGGGTTCTGGGGATTTTGACGAGAATCTGGGGTTTTGTGTCGCCCTCTTTGTATCTTCCAGTGCTGATAACAAAAGAAGAATTCGTGGTTCCGATGTAGTTGTTTTTTTAATGGTTTTTACACATTAAAAACCTGATCTATACCCTGTAATGATGTCTAAAGCGTTGTGCTCGCAGCGCTCAGATAAATGGCTCCGATGTTCCTTAAATTCGAAGGGTCTTCGATAGTAATCGGAGAGTATGGGTGTTTCTGTTCTCCCATACCTCTCCTTTCCTGCCGCTTTGACCCAAACTAAATCGAGTTGTAATAAGTGTGTCGTTATGCACGTTTAGTGGTCAGCTGCAGACTGTTACACAGATTGCAAATTGTGACGCAGTTGTGTAAAACATCGTTGCCTCGTGCAGCTCTGATGAGCTTTGGGGTTTTGAGTCATCCTAAAAGCGACAGCAAAATGTCTGCGCAGAACTTTTCTGTCGCTACTCAGACGACCTTACACGAATCCATCAACGTTAAATGTATTTAGTCAGTTGGGTTAAAATGTTGGGAGGCAGAAGGCTATGAAAGAAACGCTTGTTTTGTAAATGTCTGGGAATTGTAGTTCATTAACGGAGTGAGTGAGGCTCCTGAATGCTTCAGGAAATAAATTGAACTACAACTCCCATGACGTGGACCGCAGGGGTACTTTATAAACTCTGTACAAGTTGCGCATCTGCACTGCTATTTTAGGTATGCAGCTAGGGCTATCTGCACGCTACTACTTTATGGTGTTTGGTCGATTTTGGCTTCGAAATCTGACCAAAGCGCCAAATGTTTGAGCTCCACCATGACCTGGAGTACGAGGAAGACGATGTAGTCACGATGCAGCGGACTAAATCGACATTTTAACAAGTTAACACCCCCTCTGTGTAAGAGCACAGGAGTCTGTCCCTTGTTCAAGGGAGCCGTTTTCCGCCTCGTTGAGTGTCTGACCCAGGAATCAGGCGAAAGTAAACCAATGAGGTTTTTTTAATATTAATGTACGTTTTTGATCACGAAAAACTGATCGTTATGGTGGGATGATGTCATCTCTCTACCCTTGAAGAGAGGTGCATGTAGCTGTGTCAAAAAGTACTACACTTGAAGTGTATTTAATTAAATATACTTGAGCATAAGTATCGCAGGTATACTATAGAGCAGTGCTGTTTGTTTCTGGTCCTCTGATCTACCATCCTGACTGTTTTCCTGATCTCCAATCAGCCAGCTGCTGATTAGCTCAGTCAGACGTCTTCACATTCTGATTTAATGAACACACCTGGTCCAGGTAATCAGCAGCAAGCAGTGCAGGTGGAGCTGCAAAACAATTTGTCGTCGCTGATCCAATTCATAGTCAATTTGGGTGAATCTTGGTAAATTAAATATGTGTACAAACAAACAAGTAAACAAGAATGAATGTCAAATCCATTCACATTGTAGTTTGATAAAGTTCATTCCACTGTTGTTTTTCCACATCAGAATAATCCAAAGGGACATTATTAGAACATTCTAGCACACTGTATGGTCACATGACTTTGTAAATTCAAAGTGTTTCCACACATTGGACTGGAATGATGGTTGATCAGTTTTGCTGACATCACATGTGTGTCGTTCACTGTGATGAACTTGGTCGTTTTCACTTTATAGTAAAATAAACCTAAATTTTGTCAATCCAAATGGTATTTTCCAAGATTGATTGTAATTGATTTGTTTCACTATGAAATTATTTTATAATGGTCAATTCGATTAACAACTTTCCTTAAACAGATTCTGTTTGGATCATAGAAATATAAAAAATTGACTTTGTGCTAAAGGATGCTTTGCATGAATGGTATTATTATTGATCAGATTTGGTAACCATAGATGTTTTGATTTACTTTACAGATTTTCATCTTAATTCACATCTGACGACTCTAGCCAGCATCCACAAGATTCACCACACTTTGCACAGGCTGGTAAGTGTTTCATTGATGCGTGTACATATGTATTGGCCTTAATATGGATTTGTGTGCACAAAACCTCACTGTCACTCTGTTCTTTTGTAGAACCTGACTGAAGACATTGGACAGGACAGCCACACATCAGGTGATAATTCAGCTGCCTCCCACTGGTTCTGGATTACGTTGATTACAATTACGATTTTTTTACACATTCACTTATGCCATTATTAGAGCTGTTATGCGTTCGTTATCTAGTTGGGAACGTGTGTCCTGGAATGGATGGATTATTGGTAGTCTTTGTATTTCTCATGCAGATTTTATCCTTTTAATTGACTACCCAGCTTGCTGCTCAAGAGCCATGCCACCAAGAAAAAAGAGGAGACCCTCTGCAGGAGATGACATGTTAGCCAAAAAAAGTCGCCAGGACAGGTTGGAGGTTTCTTTAAGGGCTTATAAAGAAATCACATCTTAGCTCTCAATACAAGTAGCTGGTGGGGGTCAGTTCATCGAACTAAATTAGCTGTAGGAAATGTTAAAGAAAAAAGCTGCCCTTTACCCATATGTTTGGTGCTACACTATTAAATATATAAAAGACATCCATCTGTCTTTGGTCTGCAGTGTTTTCAGAAGACATGAAACGTCACAAATCCGAGAGGAGGAAACATTTTCAAGCAAAAGATGCCTGGAGTGGTTCTATGAGTATGCTGGTGAGCAGACTCCTCACCCAGCTGTCAGTGCTGTGTTTTAAAGCCTCCCTTTTCAAAGTGCTTGCTGTATTCCTGTTTGAACCAGGTTGTGATGATGTTGTGGGTCCAGAAGGAATGGAGAAATTTTGTGAGGATATTGGCGTGGAGCCAGAGAACGTAAGCAGCTTTTTCCTTTCTGTTGTCGAGATTTATCTTGCATGTTTTTTCTTGCGTAACAACCCATTCCGATCGTCTTTTGATGCATTGTAAAAGCGTTCCCAGTGCTGGCACAGAGTAAGCCTGCCCCTACTTCCCAACATCCATCTTTTTACACTTTCTCCAGCTAGCTTACAGCCCATCACGACCTAAACCTGTCATTACCAATGACACCAAAATGGCAGAAATGATTGCTCCTAAATTGGAGCCATTCAGATCCAGATTCCAGCACAGACGAGGAAAACAGAGACTCACATGGATCTGTCTGCAAGTGGACACGTCAGAATAAAGCGGAGCAGCTTGTGGCTGCTGTAGTACGTTGAACTACAACTACAAGCTTTTTCCAACATACTTTTTCTCTGCTTCGGATTCACTACAATTCTGATAAAGAAATACTCAGACTTGCAGTTTTAATCTTCATTTTCTTTATATACATCCTCCATCATCAGAAAGATGTTACAAGAACATGCTAAATACACCATTTTCATCAGAGTGGGTCTTTATGTGCATTTGTGTCTTTTCTGTAGTTTCTCCTGTTGGCAAAAAAGGAAAAATAAGACCATAAAGCCCCGATTTAACACTAAATAACTTCTAAAATAAACACATTAGTTCAAACAAATCAAAATAGTTTGGAGCTCCACTAAGGATTTTATCAAACATGTTTTAGACCGTTTTCTCTGTAATTTCATCCATTTACTGTGAAGTCTTGCAGGTGAATGTGACTCTCAAATACACACAGTGAAAAGGCTGATCTGTCTTTGCTTCTTTACACTGTGAAGTGTGTTGGCCACAAAATAGCCACTCAAGTTCTGGTTCATAGAGGCTTCTTCCCACTGTTCCATGAACAGTATCTGCCACTGCTGTCTCCCAGTCTCAGTCCAAAATCTTCTCTTTTGAGATGACTGTACACCTTGTGCCGTTTCTCCTTTACAAAATGTGTTGATTTTCCCACACTTACATCAAATCTTTTATCGCGATCAAATCTTTGTTTTCATTCTATGAACCTGGACTTGTGTGAAACGTGTGAAAATGTTCATGTCTGTCTGAGAAAAGTGTAGAAAGTGTTTAGACATCTGTAATCCAACTTTGTGGATTTCACCTAGAGCTGGTTATTTTTGGAGCATAACCCCCCACCCCCCAACTTAATAAAAGGGGGAACACTGTAAGTAGCTTTTTGCTCATATTTTGCAAGATCAAAAAAATGATGTGCACGATCATTTAACAGCCCTTCAATGAGGCATGGACCAGAAAATGAACTATCACTATAATTTCCAGGTGTTTAGAAAGATCTCTACGACTGCAGTTGTTACAGGTGACCTGCTTTGTGCTCCAACAACCGCACAACACAGAACAACTTCAGAAGTTATGCTGAAAAAACCTTTCAGAACCATATCACCATCCCCATTTGGGATAAAGACCACAAGGCTCAACAAACAATAAATAATGGTCTGAATTCCAAATAATGTATGTCTGAAGCATATTTCTGATGGATTCATTCCTGATCCATCCTGGTCTCCTCCAAAGAGAACCTCAACTTCTTCATCTCTGCTCCTCATAACCTCATTGTTCCTGACATCACAGCCACTCCACCTCTGAGTACATGTTTTACTGTCATTCATATACAAATATTCTTGTAGTAACACAGCCGCATTGCATTCCACAGTGGCAGTAACCTCTCCTCACTGTTATTTGATTGCTTTGTGCACTCCTTTTTGTGTTTTATCAGACCTTGTAGGCCGACCTTTTCTAGCAGGATCAACAGCTCTCCTAAATAATCTCATTGAATTACTAATATGGAAATATGCTTTTGAGCTGTATTCATACAGAAGTTGAGACAATTGTGAAAATGTCATAATATTCCAGCATGATTTAGTCATAGTTTTTAAGGTTGAAGGATAACTGAATGATCTAAGTTCTGCACGGGTTGTTTCCTGATTCTTCTCAGGTGGTGATGCTGGTTCTTGCGTGGAAGCTGGATGCTCAGAGTATGGGATATTTCACTCTGCAGGAGTGGCTGAGAGGCATGAGCTCGCTTCAGTACGTCACTTCTGCTTTTTTCATTGCCTTCTTTGGCATTCAGATCTGCTCCTGGAGAAGATTTACCTCAATTTCTCGTGTTTTCTCGGTGGCTGTTGTTTGCACTTGTTTGCAGGTGTGACTCCACAGAAAGGCTGAGGAACTCCCTCGACTACTTGAGATCTGTCCTGAACGACAGCACTAGTTTTAAGCTCATTTATAGATACGCCTTTGACTTTGCTCGGGTGAGTTTGACTAAAGACATTCCCGCATTTAATTTCAAGTCTTTAAATGGAACAGAAGACTTCTGTAAATGTTGTTTTATTTGGAGGGCAAAACAAGAAAGTGGTGCAGAGAACGTCAGCATCACTTCCTTTTTTTGCTGAAGTCTGCTGAAATCTTGGGTGCTTTGATTCAACAGGAAAAAGATCAGAGGAGTTTGGACTTGAACACAGCCAAGTGCATGTTGGGGCTCCTGCTGGGAAAGACATGGCCCCTTTTTCCTGTCTTTAATCAGTTTTTAGAGGTAAGCATGTGGCAGAGTTTGAGCAGATTGAATGTCCCCTTCAGTCATTTCATGTGTGTTCATTGTGTTACATGCAACTGAACCCATGTTGTTCCTCAGCAATCCAAGTATAAAGTAATCAACAAAGACCAGTGGTGCAATGTCTTAGAGTTCAGCAGGACAATCAACCTGGACCTCAGTAACTACGATGAGGACGGTGCCTGTGAGTGGACACATTTGTGCAAACATAACAGCAGAGCTTGAATTGCCTATTTACTGACGTTCTCTGTCTCATCCTCTCACCAGGGCCGGTTTTGTTGGACGAGTTTGTGGAATGGTACAAGGAGAGGCAGATGTCCTAGCTGCAGGTGGATGGCGGAAGAAATGTCAACTGTGACCACTTTTGAATATCTTTTTGTAAACAACACAAACACAGTTAAGCAGTGACAGTGTGTGCTTCTTGGTAGAGGAGGTCTTCTGGCTGTGGGTGGGCGCCAAAATTGAGAGGTGGGGTCCACTTGGTTTGCATTTCAAGTGTATGCTGCCCAAAGGGTTCTGGGTGGAGGGCGGTCACTGTGGAGGTTTACTGCTTACTGAAGCTGTGTAGCGGCGTTGCTCCCCGTCACTGTGACATGTTGCTGTCTGTTATAGGATGCAAGCAAAATGGCATTGTGTAGGAGAAGCTTTCCTCACTGCTTGTCTTTAGCACAGAGACACCAAGAGACTTGACCACACATGAATTGTGTTTAAGTCTTAAACCGGGTTACTTTGACCTGGACACTTGAGTATTATTTCCTGTGCAATGAACGAAAGTTTCTCTGAGCAGAAAACACTATTTTGTCTGGAGTTTGGTTGTACTTCAAGAAGCACACTGTGTCAAAGAGTTGAAGGCAGGTTTCTAATGCCTGTGCTGTTTACTATCAATATGTGCCAGTTATTTCTTTGCCTCCAGTTTTGGCTGACATTTTCAAACCCCGTGCAAAGGCTCCAGACCTCGTTACACCAAACAAATCTGCATTGCTGCTTACTCTTATTACAGTACAGTGCTCTGTTCAGCATTTCTTGGTCTGACGACCAAAAAAAGTGTCTACGTTGTGTGGGTAAGAGTATTATTGTGCCTCAAAACTTGGAAGTCACTTTGTGCGTCTCCACACACACATAAACACACACTTCTCAATAAACCTAAAAGGCCATATTTACCCAAGAAAATTCTCAACACACACACGCATGTGGTCAGGGATTATTTCAAGATGCATTCAAACTGTTTGGGCGCCATGATAAGTTATCATGCAACTAGAAGGTGTCCACTTTGTGCTAGTTTGTGGAATCTGTTTTGTCTTCCTTAGTCCACTGATAGTTTCAGGTTTCTTACCAGTAGCATCTCCCAACACCGAAGATGTAAGTGCAGGGGAGAGCCTTTTGAGAATACTGGCCTTTAGGCAGTGAGGTGTGTTTCTACGACTCATAGGAAGCAATGGAAACAACTGTGTGAGGATGCTATGCCGCTCTGTTCTCCTAGTGTAAAGTTCTCGTAACACATGTATAAATTCTCAGTCTTTGGTTGTGATGTGATGCTGATCTGTCAGAGGATTTACTATTTGCATGCTTGCTCCAACAGAGCCCCTGGTGAATGGATGAGTTTTTTGAAAACATTTTTCAAACATGCTTTTGGGTTTGTACAGGAGATTAGTGCATGTGATTTGTGTTTCATTTGACTCCGTTTTTTTCTTTTTATTAAGAAAACATTGTTTTGTCTGTTCAGACCTGAACACACCTGTAACCTCAAGGTGGAATAGGTATTCCTCCCTGCATTTGTCCCACCTTTTCACATCTGCACAGTCAGTTTGTGGAGAAATCATTTTATTCATTCTTTTAGTGGAAATACATGTTTTTTCTGCCTTTTCGGCCATTATTAAAGTGATTAAAACAAAAAAGTAAAAGAAAACTTTCAGATGGTCGTTCATAAGAGATTTAATCAAATCCACTGTAGCAAAAAATTCCCTCTCATTGTGATGCAACGACCAACAACATGAACTTGTATTTGATTGTTTGAATACTTCACAGAACTTATTTTTATTCACATAAGAAAATGCAGGAGGAACAGTCTTGTTCTAGTTGTACATATGTATGTAAATTATTAAGTGTGTCTGTTTTCACTGTAACCCATGTCTATATACAAGAATAAAAGGGTTTATTAAGTTACTGGCTTTTATGGGACTTTTTAGTTGATCTGGCCTTAACTTAAAAAATGGATTAAACTCTGTCATATCTACAGACTTGGCGATTGTCCTGCTAAATGAGTTTGAGTTTAAATCAACTATTAACAGCTGTGTTTTACAATAGTTCGATCTATTACAAGTTCACTTGTAAAATCTAGCCCAATACATTGTTTTTAAAAGACAGAAATACAAGCAATTTGCTTTTTTGTTTTTAATTTAGATTAGATTAGATTGATAATAAAGTAAATTTTTTCCAAATATAAGGTAGAACAGGTAAGGTTTGTCAGATCTTCAAGACTGAAGGGATTTCTCTTCAATAATCTTGATGCTACTCCTTATTTTGTAAGGATTAGGCTGCTTGCTTTCAATTTTCTGATGATGGTGTGGATGGGACAGGGGTGGAGCTTCCTCTGGAGGCTTAATATCTCTAATTCCATGACTTCTGTAGCTAGGCACTCCATACAGCAAATCTAAAACCCTTTTGTCATTCTCTGATGCAGAGGGTGAATGTGATGGTGGTTCAGACAGAACTCTGTCTGTGTCATTCCTGCTATGAAGAAAATAACTTGTATCTTGTGAAATGAGGTGATCTGATGAAAGAGATTCGTTCCTATCTGAATCTGTGTCCCACTTTCTTCTGGCCAACGACATAGCTGCCAGAGCATGGAACCCTCTCATTTCCTTCCTGTCCTCAAACACAGCCTTTGAGGCTTCATATGTTTCGTGTGAGAGCCTGCCAGACTTCTCAGAATTAACAATGAATGAAGAGGAAACTTTTGCAGAACCAGGTGATGAATATACGAGACCTAGTGTGACAGGTTTCCTGTTGTCCTGCAGTATTTCATCATCCTTATTGGTGTTTGACTCAAGTGGGGGAGACTTTGGATTTTCAGGTGGAATCTGCTGCAGAGATTGCTTTGTCTCTTTGTTCATAAAAGGACTTGGTATACCAAGACTTGCTCCAGTTTGCCTTATTGGAGGCAGTGGCATGTCTGTGTTCAATCTGAACACTTCACTCTGTTTCTTCACAATGTCATCAAAGCTCAAATGTGTCGGACTCTTGGGGGTAACAACATTTCTGTCCATTCCCGTACCTTTGTGTGTAACAGTGACTATGTCAGTACTCGTGGTATCCATGTTTTGACTTCTAGAATTATTATATAGTGAAAATGGTTTGATGATGGAACGCTTATAAGAGATGGCAGAATTGTCTGCCAAACTCAGGACATTGGGTCCATGTTGGCTGTTTTTTTGCTTGGAACTTGAATAACCTTCATTCTCACTACTGGAAAATAAAGAACTGCTCATCTTTGGTGACAATACCTTTATATTCAGGCGCCTTTTAATTCGTGGAACTCCCAAACTCAGGTCAGGAAAACTAGATTTTATTGTTTTTTCCTCTGTACTGCTTGAGAATCCTTGATCCTTGTTACTTGTTCCCACACCAAAGTCGAACAAATGACTTTCTGACTTGGATTTTTTCCCTTCGGTCTGAAAGTTGTATTCTGATGCTCTCTTCTGAACTGCAGTGCTCATCTTGTCATCTAAATTCCTCACTGTCGTATGAATATTGTTTGATTTCGTTTCAAGGACCGATGAGGTGTCTGTTTGAGTTATATCTTGTATCCCAATATGGCTCATTGGCCTTGCTCTAATTCCAGATCGACTTTCACTGCTTGAAAAGTATGGAGTTGGGGATATCAGATCAGGTCGTGGTGCTGCTTGTGATGAGATTTCAAGGTACTTTCGGAAACGGGAGGCTCCTAGATTCATGGTGGCCCACCTACGATGAAGATCTAAGTTGGATTCTGGAGATGTGTGGACATCGTCCTTTGTGGTTTGGGACTCAATGCTATCTTCAATAGTGACATACTTTTCTAATACAATATTAGGGGTTTTTTTTGGTTGGTAATGAATATTCATTGCTAAAGATTTTTTTTTGAACCTCGTTTTTTCTTTTGGAAATAAGGATCGTGGTGGGGTTTCATGTGGTTTTATTTTGGCCTTTATTTCATCATCACCCTCACTGCTTGAAGATGAGGAGGAACTTTGTAAGGTTGCCTTGACAGTTGGAGATGTTGACCGATTAAATGTTGGCTTATCAGTTTTCTTTAAGCTTATTGTTCTATCAGTACCATTGTTACTGCTGAAAGATGAAGCAGAATGTGACAGTGGTACCTTTAAATCTAAATGTCTCTTAACGTGAGAAACATGCAGAAGGTCTACAGTAGGCCATCTGCCATGTGGATTCTTAAGTTTAGGTTCTTGAATCGAAAGATGTCCAATCTTCACACTTCCTGGCCTCTGGTCAACTCTGTGACTTTCATTGTCATCCTCACTTTCGCTGCTTGATGATGAGGAA